>RJWJ010020598.1:0-28857 GCA_004363605.1 Indri indri | reverse complement strand
TAAAAATCTGCTCAGCTTGTCAGTACCTAAGACCTTAAAGTTCAACTATCTGAGAGTCTGTCTACTGTTTAAAAGAGTTGAGGCCAAACTTCAATTTGTCATACGTGCAGCTCCCACTGCTGTGGATCATGAAAGAGACTCTTGCCCCTCTGAGGACAGTGAAGATGGAAAGATGTGAAGATGACATGGAGTCGCAGTCTCTTAAGTAGACAGAATTAGTAAGAAACTGGATTCATGAGATCAGCCTGCTTATTTTAAAGAAAAAAAAAAGCTGTAGAATTCCTCGTATGATACATAGGGATATTTCGAAGCCTATTCTTCCATAATAGAACTCATTATTGTCTTACATTCATAAAGAAATATGATGATTTAGCCTTTCTAGTTATTAAAATTTCTAAACTTGAAAGAAAAAGAGTAACTGTATTTTCATCAAAAATGACGAGAGAATCATGACTAATTTCAATGGCTATCCATCTGTTTCATTTCCCCATAAGATACTAATTGAAAAAATCAAAATGCTGACAATAGTCATTGGCCCAAAGGCACTCATAAATTTTTTTTAATTAAAAAGATACATCGAAGAGGATAAATACCTTGCTTCAACTTTGAGGCTGCCATTTTTGTCACATCAAATTGTATTCTTTGTAGTTTTTTTTGTTTTTGTTTCATTTTGGTTTTCATGGTGTCTTTATTTCTGTCCCTTGGCCAAATGTTTTATTTCAGAAGAATGTTTTGTTTTTATCTCCTAACATATCATTCTTCATGCAAGCCACATCTGTATTAGCTGAGCACAAGAAACAAATGTCTGGGATTCCCGTGGTGTTATTTTGGGGGAAGTATTCTCTCTAATGAGTCACACTTCAAGATCCTTTTCACTGTAGTCAGATGCAAAGCCAACTTTGACCCTCTGTATATTGACTTTTGTTGGTAAAGTGAAAGTCTATTTGGAACAAATATTAGCTGCATAGAGAAAGCCATGCCTAGTTAATTATACATAAGGACATTAGAAATTAGCCAGAACCACTATTAAAATGAATCACCTAAATGTTTTATTTGAGCCTAATTCAGATAAGTTTTCTTGTCTAGTTACAAAAAACTTGGTGTTAATGAGTGACCAGCTCTTAGTTTACTTGTATTGAATAATGAGATGTGACTGTAGGCGTTGGGCCAATAATTGGGACTGTGTGGTAGGTCAATAGCTGCTGCAGAAGAGTGAGCCCCTTGAGTATGAAGAGGACCTGTCCTTTGCTACACAGTCCTTCCCACAACCCTTGTGGGGCTCCACAGACGCACAGCTGTTCTCATTTGCAAATTTCTTATAATAGTTTTGTGAAGAAATCATTTTTATGAAATTCCATCTCGATCTCCCAGTGTAAGGGAGTGTCCCTTCGTTAGAAGAGCATAAGCCACTCCTTTGTGACAGCCTAAGGATATAGACGTGGGGGGGGATGAATGCCACTGTATGCAAATTACAAGGTCCACTTATTCTTGTACAGCAAAAAATAAAATACATTATTCCTCAAAATATTGGTCCCTTATACTTTCAAATCATTCTAACCAATATATGCCACTGTTTGCACTGCACATTTTGGAACTTTTCTCCACTTCTTTGTGTTTTAATGATGCCTAATCTGGGCAGAACCTTAAGGAAATATTTTGGCATCTCACTAGATTATTTCTTTTTTTATCAAATTAATTTTAACTGAAAGATTTACCTTAAGCATGTTTTCCTTTTCAGTTTGTTTTCTGATAACAGTTGGCTATGCACACAATGCAAATAAATCATTCAGTAAAATGGAAGAAATAATAGGAATTAAGACACAGCCTCTCTTCCTTTACTCTATCTGTGTGATACTTTGAACATGTTTTCATATTCTGGAGTCTCTGAGAAAATAAGAACAAAAATAGAACTGAAAAGATCAAGAAGGTATAGAAGAGTGTACACACACACACACACACACACACACACTTAATTATTTGAGTTGGATGAGCAAGAAAGTGGGTACCTAGCTGGGTATCTTGAGTACCTAGGTAAATTAGATGCAAAAGCTAATCCTCTGAAAATGTGGTCCAGTTATATTTGGTTATTACAGTTATTTATATTTGAATTTACTTTTACTTACTACCTTGAACCTACCAAAAATTAATTATTTAGGACACTCATCATCCATTTATTCAATGCACATTGAGGTCTTTCCGTATCTCATAGACAATTCTAGATTCTCATGATTCAAAGATGAGTAAAACACAGTCTAGGCCTCAAGGAGCTCACCGTTTATTATGGGAGACAGCTAAGTAAAAAGACAATTAAAATATAGCCCTTTAGTAACATCATAAAGATACGGCTTTGATATTCTTTGAGGTTATACTAGAAACAAATTTTGAAGAATGGATAGGAGTTCAGCAGCTATTCAAAGCTGGAGAGGGTTTTCTGGGACGAAGGCCCAACACATGCAAATGTATTGAGAAATGTGAGAGAGTGTTGCTATGCGGGGGGCAAGTGATTGGGTAAGGCTGGAGCACTATGTGCGTGTGCGGAAAATAACAAGGGATGGAAGGGGTGAGGGCGGGGCTGGTGTGGGGGAAAGAAGACAGTAGACAAGGACTAGACTTCAAAGGCCTTGTAAACCACAGTGAGGAATCTGGACTTTATTCTGTGACTGTTTGGGAAATTACTGAAGGATTGCAGCTAGGGTAGAGGAATGACGAATGCGTGTTTTCGAATGAGCCACATGGAACATGGATTTTAAGGGAAAAGGAAAGAGAGAAAATCAAGGCAATGAGACTAGTCATAAGACTTTATTGCACTAATCCGGAGAAGAGCTGCCAGGACTAGAAGAATGACCTCCAAGTCTTAAATAGATCTAGAAAAATGTCTCTTTACTTAGAGAGCCTGATATATAGCATTGATAAGTTTTGTATAAGGGAAGGTCAGGAAAAAATATTTCAGTCTTAATTCTAACCTTAACGTAGACACTTGCATACATATTTAGAGATACATAAAGACACCCTTAAACTTGTGACAATTGATAATATGTTCATACATTAGCTTCCAAATGATGTTGGAGAAGAATATGGCATGGAAAAGTGGTCATAAAATTATATTTGAAAATCATCTTGTAAAGAAACATGTAAAGTATAATTCTATTTCTATTTGTTTTTATATATGAGGAGAAATTGTTTTTGAAGAGTACCTCTAAAGAGAGAGATGAGATGGGACATGGGCAAAAGCTGTATTCATATCGCTCAAAAATGTACAAATGTGTTAAGATACATGTGCACTTAAAAATAAATAATATTCTATATTTGGAGGGGGAAAACAAGGAAAAGACTAAAATTATATAATATGTCAAGAATAGCTATGCTTGGTGATGAGTGAGATTTGAGTTGATTTTTATTTTCTTTTTACTTTTCTTTATTTCTCAGATTTATAATTGTGCAATTATATTGCCTTGGTTACATAAAGAAACAATTGTAAATTATAAGACTTAGACTGTAACCCTCATGTGAAAGGATAAAAGTATAAACTATGTATCCAGCACACAGCAATCACTCACTTAAAATCAACTAAATATTTGTGTTGAATTACCTGAAAAAGATACTATAGGAAATCATTGTAACCTAGAAAGTCTATCTCTATTAGACTACCGAAGGGAAAACGGTATTGACTTACGGTAAGTCTACCATAAGAAAGAAGAGCTTGAAGCTCTGACTTGGGTGGGGCAAAGGCAATATACGTAACCTAAACATGTGTACCCTGGTAATATGCTGAAATAAAAAAAAAAATTAAAAAATATAAAAAAGTTAACAAAAAAAAAGAAAAAAGAAAGAAGGAAGACTGTTACAAATCATAGAGAAGCCAAAGAGCAGAGTTGGAATTGTCATTACTCATTCAAGGGCCCCTGTGGGATAAACTCACCCAGTCCCGGTGGAGCAGGAGATTTCAGGCTAGCAGAGTCACAGCTACATAATTTCCGAACAAGCAACTTTCTGATTACAGTTTGGCTTTCTGTGTGAAATTCTAAAGAGACCATGAAACTGGGTTCCCACAGTGCTCCACCTTGACTGTAAATGGAGACCTGACAAAAGTCTCTGTTAGTTTCCCAAGTGAGTGTCTGTCTCTGAGAGGCTAAGGACCTCCGAAAAAGTGATCAAATCAAAACTGCAGACCAGATCTGGAAGATGGTGAAGTCACCCAGGTAATGTGCCCCAGAACTCCCTTTCCTGATCTATTACCTTACTTTCCCCTGGTGAAACCCGCCTCCACTTGGGCTGGCTGCGGCCTCAAATGTGAATTGTCACTTAAAAACATTCTATAATTTTGCATCACCGGTGACTTTTAGCTTGTCTCTCCAGAGTTTTAAAATATAAGCTTGTATGTGATAATTCAGCATTAGAAAGTTATTTGGACTATTGTTAACTAGACATTGCATTAATTATTGAAACCAACAAAACCTGATTGGGGTTTAATTGTATACTTTGCTCTGGTTCAAAACTCTCTGCAGAATATTTGAAAAAATACCTTGCACACACATGCAATCGTATTGTCCTTTGCTAAAATAATATCCAACACCACAAAATAATAATGGGACATACATATGCCTAGGTATAAACAAAAGTTAAGTTAAATATACACCTCCAAATACTAATTGATCTTTGTTATTCCAGTTTGATAATAATGTAATATTTTGCTCAGAGCTAGCATAGGTCCTACAAGTGTCTCACTTATACAGAGATATCAATCACCCATTAATTATACTGTGGGTGGATAGGATTCATAAATAAGACCCAGACGCAGAAGTGGTGACCTATATAGATTTGAAGGGAATATTGCTAGATGATTCTGGTGAGACCATTGTGTTGGTACAGAGGAGCAGTGTTGGGTAGAGTTAGAGAGAGCCGGTAGAGTGTTGGCCAGAGAAACCTTGAGTATGGAGCTGTCAAGACTGACACCTTCAGGTTAGTTACTCTGAGCCCTGGGGAGCCAATGAAGGACTTGAGCAAGTTTACATTTGTTCAAAGTACTACACTACCCAGAAGGATGTGAAAGTGGCACATAGGATTGATAGGAAATGAGCAGACATCAGCCAGGGAGCTACATTCAGCAACTATCGTGATGTGTCTGCTAGTTTTTGGATTCTAGGACATTAGTCTTCAAAATGTTCTCCTTGAACAGTCTGCAAAGAGTAATCTGAGATGATAGTTAAAAACAAACACTCCTGGGCCTTGTGAATAGACCTTTTTCACAAAAGATCAGATGATTTATTACACATGCAACCATTGGAGGGCCACTGATCTAGGTTAATACAAATTTTATATAAGAAATGTTTCTAGAGAGTAAGATAGGCTCTTTGAATACTGCAACAGTTGAGATTAAACAGGTGGGATCTTGACTTAATTTTAGGAATACCACTTGAATATAAGTCCTCAAAGACATGGGTCTTTATCTGTCTTGTTTGCTGATATATCTTAAATGGTAGAACAATATCTGGTTTATTATAGTTTGTGCTCAGCAGACATTTGTACAGGGAATGCATAATAATTAAATGCTTGGGGTTTTTTATTATTTCAAAATATAAAGGGGTACAAATATTTTTGTTACGCGAATATCTTTTATAATGCTTAAGTTGGGGCTTAAGCCCATCACCTGAATAATGTTCATTGTACCCAATAAGTAGGTGTTTACCCCTCCCCTTCTTCCCTTCCTTTCTTCATGATTTCCTATGACCTTTGGATCTCTTTGTGGTGATATGTGCCCATCAAGTAACTCCCAATTATTAGAGAGTAAATGTGGTGTTTGTTTTTCCATTCCCAAGATACTTTACTTAGGATAATTGTCTCCAACTCCATCCAAGTTGCTGCAAAAGACATTATTTCATTCCTTTTAATGACTGAGTAGTACTCCATGGTGTGTATATATGTATATACACACACACACACATACACATATATATATACACACACACCACGTTTTCTTAATCCACTCATTAATTGATGGGAACATAGGTTGATTCCATATCTTTGTGATTGTGAATTGTGTAAAAGCTTGGGTTTTAGAATCAAACACAACTAAATTTAGCTTATGTAGCTTCTCTAAACCTTTGCATGCAAAACGGGCTTATCACAGATTTATCTCAAAAATTAAATAACAGCTTGGGAAATCATTTAGTAGAGTGCCTAGCACAGAGTAAGTCCTCAATGAATGAGATTTATTACTTTTATTGCTATTAAAATAAATTTAGCGCATCTGCAGTGTTAGATATTAATGGAGTGACATGGTGCACTGGCACTCTAAAAGGGATTTTTGTTTACAGATTAATACCTGTAATAATAAAATAAACCAATGTTCTTTTTCAGGATTATGCATTATCAGAAAACCATGAGTTTGAATATGCATAGTGAAATAAACACCAAGCACACAGGCCGTAGAGAACTTTACCAATTTATAATTTGGAATCTTTCTTTCCTGCTTTTCTTTCTTCTCTTTTCTTTTTTCTCTCTTCCTTCCTTTTTTCCTGTCTCTCTCTCTTTCATTCTGTGTTTTTTTTCTTTCTTTTGTCTTTCACTTCAGATAGCTTGAGTCTTATAGTGGCTTGTTGGAAGGGCCGAGTTCAAAGAAGAGAGAAAATGATGAAAAAGGCAAACATTCAACAAGTTGGTCTTCTGGGTTCTGTTATTCTGTCAAATGGCTTATCTCTCTCTTTGTTTTTAACTTCAGGTTGTATTTAAAGGGCCACACTGGGACAGCAGGAAAACAGAGCAGCCTGATCTTACATGGTGCTGATTTCAGCACCAAAGATGCTGATAATGACAACTGTATGTGCAAATGTGCCCTCATGCTCACAGGAGGTAAGTCCTGTAGGATAATTCTCTATGTTTCATTGGTTCGAAGCTTGTGGTTTCTTCTCTATGAGAAAGGGGTATGATCTTCTGGTCAGGAAACAGAAGAGCAAGTACCTAGGATCATTTTCTTCTGCCCTAACTTACCCTGTGTTCTTGTGCAGGACATTGCTAGCATATTTAGAGGTTTGCCTCCTTCCTCAACACCTATGGTGGGAGTGTGCTAAGCGGGATTCTGAATAAATTTTTTAGCTTCTTGTAGAACTAGTTGTTCTATCTTCTAAATAATCATGAATATACCCTTAGTGCAATGAACAATAATTTGGGAATTGAGCATATAGAGCAATTACTTCTTACAAAATGCTTTGCAACTGTGTAGTAGTTTATTTATAATTTATAAAGAGGTGTGGTTAAACCTAAAGTTATACAACTCAGTCAAACTATACCAGGGTTTTGCATTATCTGGTATTGACCTTTGTGAGGTAGTTTAGCTAGTATAGGAGATATCATTAAATAATATGGTATCATAGAGTAAGAAAGTTAATCCTTTTTGCAGCTCTTCAATATTTTTCTAGCCTTCTGATTATGCAAAATAGAAAATCTCACTTTGGTCCTAGTATATCTATAATGCTTCTTCAGTACTTACTAATCATCCTTTTTACCAAAGAAAGAGCAGACCCTATTCCTTAGGCTCAGAACCTTGGTTAGGTAATAGTATCTACCTAGAATTAAATAATGTTATTTTGTTTTAATGTTATGAGTTTTATATCTACCTTCTATTGTTGCAAGTGGTACTGGTTTCTTCTTTAAAGGAATGATATAAACTTTGCATTTTAAAATACATTCACAATATTTTATACTTTAAAAAATTATTGATTTAAAGAAAAATATTAATAAAAGTTAAATATTAATAAAAGTTACAAATGAATGTGGCAAAATCTGTGAAGTTGATACACGACTGACTGAAATTTAGGAAATACTAAGCTAAAACCCAATAACAAATTATATAGCTCAAGAATGTTATAGGCTCTGGCAGGAAAGGAGTTGGAACCAAACAAAATTATAAGGGAAATCTCTTTTCTGGTGTTTCTCCTTTCACAATTTTAGTGTTTCCCTCTCTTGGTGTAATAGCAATCACTCCCACCTTTGACTATTCTGATATTCTTTCTGTGTTATTCTATAACAAAACATATTTTCATACCAGTAAGGAAAAACTGTTCAAATCTAATATTTTCCTTCCCAAAACATTGCATTACTACCATTATTGTATGTTACTACACATGTTGTACAATCTTACTTAAACCACAGACCAACTCTGTAAGATAGCGGGGAGAGAAACTCTTATCTCTACTTTGTACGTAAGGAAAATGAAAGTGAGTTAATGTTCACCATTTTATCCTCAACATCTGGCACAGTGGATTGTGACACATAGGAATTCAATAGAAAATATGACACATGAATGAATGAATGAGTGACTACCTTGTAGCCCTTGAAATCACTTTCAAATTTTAAAGCTAATGAAATAAATGATTAGGTTGACATTTTTCTCATCAATTAACAGAACATATGAAAGTATGGAGGGAAGGTTTTGGAGAAATCTTTCCATCTTCCTCTTCATCCCCAACTACCCCTCTGTTACTACTACTGCCAAATCGCAGCCCATGGACTCCCCAGCCACTCCACCCACATTGACAGCTTTTCAACGTGAGACCAGCCCCAGTATTATCAAAACCAACCTGCTATGATTCTGCCTCTGTCATACTCTTTTCCTTAAGCTTTGAACATGTTGTTTTGGCATCACGTTTAATGTCATCAAATATTTTAAAGTCTCCTATATGTAATTTTATGACTCCTCATTCCGAAAAAATAGTTGCTGCAAATCTAGGATATTTAAAATATGGCACAGGCAAGGTAGATCTTGAACTTTTTCCTGAAAGAAATTTTTTCTCTTCATTACCTCCCAGATCCCATAAATGAAATTGTCTGCAACTTTATAAATAAACAACGGAACTTCAATTTTCCAGTTTTCTTCCCATTTTAATATTGAACTATGCCTCATTTTCTTCATGTCTATTTTTACAAATAATTTTTCTTACCAAATAAATACAATGCTTGAAAAACCAACAGTAAAATCTTTCAAATGTGTCCTTAGAAGATCAGTCCAATATGTTCATGTTCCTGTCATAATAATGAAAACATGGAGTGAAGCAAAGAGGAGAATGCACATTTTGGTTGTCCATGAGAAAACTTCATTGCTCAGATTTATGATTTTATTTCTGCTTTAAATGATTGAACTTTGTCATGTTCTTTCATCCATAATCATTCTTGGACCCACTTCTTACTCACCAACATACACATGTGTTAGGGAGAGAAAATTTCCACTTATTACTTGGGCTGGAATAGTCTAAGTAAATGTGTTTTTGTAATAAATGCCATTATCCTATCAAATATCCTTTTGAAAGAATCCAGGTCTTGCAAAGCTATTCACTCTACAAAGCTAAAATGTGGAATTTAGATAGCTAAGAACTGGAGAACATAAAGATGAATGTCAATGACAATCCAGGTAACTGGAGTGTTGCCTGGGACTTAGGTCCTACTTAGGTACTCCCCACCACCACTATTTATCCTCTGTCAAGTTTTCCCTTAGAGCCAGTTGCTTCATCTTATAACTTTTCCTTTTTATTTTTTTTAATGTATATCTGAGCTTGTTTCCTATTTAAATTAGTCTCTTTTAAGCAATAAGATTTCATACTCTTTGGAACTAATAACTCATAGTTCTTTGTCATTATCAATTAAAGCTTTGTTTTATCTTATTTATTGATATACTTTTCCTTTGTTTCTTCTAAAAGGAAGTAAGGTGGAAGTAAGGCTAAAGTAAGATTTATTGCCCACTAACTGTCCTAGATAATTTTCAAGTACATGGAGGGATTTTAGTTGGAGAATGTGGTATCATCGTTATCCTTATCTGTCAAAGACTGAACAGTGCAAGATAGGCTTAATTGAAAGCAGAAGGTATTTCAGCTAGACACCAGGTGGAACATTTTGATCTTTGTTCCTTCTTTCCTAATATCCTAACTTCTTAGCTTTCTTCTATCAATTTAATGTATTTTTAATGAGTATCTTTTAAGGAGGCCAACTACTATTACTAGTATAGAGGAAGACAGGCTAGAGCTTGCATGTATTGAGGAAGATTGTCAACAAAAATGTAAACAATAAATAACAAAATTTCAAACCATGACAAGTTTGTGGACAAAATATTACATGTGATAGAGTTATTGGCGGAAGGGGGAAGTGACTTTAGATGGAGTGTCCAAAGATCAAAGCTAGAATGAATTGTCAAGGAGGCTGTGCATTTCTAGTTATGGACATCTCAGAGAAAATAATAAAGCAGTATTTATATGAAAGAGTTTAGTTATATACTTTCTTGTAGTTGTGGGCCTAGTAAAAATAGTCTCTCAAGTTTTGCTATGGTTCTGTGATTCTGTTATCCCATGTACTCATTACAGCTGCTACTAGGGGAAAACAAGTGATGTTATTTTTGAATGCATAAGTGGTAATTTCTAGTACATTGTTGAATTGAAAGGTGACATAGGAGACATAGTAGGCTGAGACGCATCATATAATACATTTGCATTAATAAAAATAGATAACATAATATTTTACATACTCTTTTCTGGAAGCATGTGTACTTATTCCTACCTTACCAAAAAGCCCACAATTCTTCCATCCAGTTTTAATGTTGAAAAATTTTTATTTTTCATTACACATTTCTTAACAGATTAGAGAATATATTTCAAGGGCAAAATTGCCACCCGCATTTTCTATGGAAATGACTCCTTAATTAACCATTAATAGAGATGATTTGTCAATGGAAATTATGAGCCAGAAATATTTGTGCTGTGTAATAGACCTTAGGAAAACTTACAAGTTGTCTTCCTCATGTTTCCCTCTTTATGTAGGATATTTCTGCAAATCTGTATATTTCTGCAGTGGGAGGGATAAATTTAAGAGGTGACTATAGGAAGTATTCTCTTAGTCCTTCAAGAGAGCTCCTATTGTGCATCCTGAGCCCAAAGAAAAGAATAAGTTTTATTTAAAACCTAAAACTTAAGTAGTTTTATCTATTGTTTAACATTAATAAAAGGAAAATGTAATCTCATTCAATGCATACTTTTTTTTATAGATTTATTGTGTATAAAAATAAATGTGTAAAAAAGCCCTCTGAGTCCAAAATTAAGAAAGTAAAATCTTTTATTACTAGATTGTCATATTCAAGGCAAACCTACATTCAACTAAAACATGACCTTTGGCGTTAGATTGGGAATATTGAAAATAAGTATTTCTAAAAGTCTGTTTAAGCTACAATTATTTAACTACAATTGTTAAAATTATAAGTAAAGAAATAATTATTTCTAAAAGTCTTTTGGGAACTACAATTATTAAAGGTTGCCAACAACAAACAACAAACAAACATGTCATTGTTTTACATTCCTTACTTTACTTTTCTTTCAATGCAATTTCCATATTTAGTACGTAATATAAAAGCTATGTAAAAATGTGACCTAACCTTCTGCAGAAAGAATCTGTTGCGGTAGAAACTCCGATCTGTTTTCCCACGCATAAACCATGTCAGCTGACAGACAAGACTTTCTAAAGCTAACAAAGGATAATTCTCAGTTCGGTCCTTAAAGAGAGGAAAAAGCCATACACATAAATTTCTTAGTACACCCTAGAACTTACCAGACGCTAACAGCAGAGATTTGACAAACGCTTGCTTGGCCTGCTCTATCATCTTGAAGAAGACAAAGAAAATGAAAGAAACTAGCAGCTCTTTTAACTGGTGAATGACACTGAAGTGACAGGATTTTGGGGAAAATATAATTAGCTTGGCATTTTTAATAACCCAGGAAGGATGTGCTAAACATTATCAGATAACTGTCATTCCCTAGGTTTCAAGGTAAAAAAAAAGTTGAGAGAAAAGATCCATATGAATAATTTAAGGTTGACTACAGAAATCTACATTGCATTATTTTTATTTCAACCCAATTTCTATATTTAGTACCTAATATGTAAGTCTATTCCACACGAATGTAAGTTCCTTGAATGCAGGGATTTTGTGCTGTCCACCACCGTATCACCAGTGCCTGGCATTGTGTGTGGCACATGATATATGCTAAGTAAACATTGGTTAAATGAATGAATGATATTTTATCAGAAACTCTGAAAGGACTTTGCAAAATTGCAAATGATCCTGGTGAGAAGACATAAAAATAATGTGAATATGAAAGACTCTTGGATGAACTAAGATTTAAAATATGTAAATATAAATGTGCATTTGGATGCATAAACATGGAACAAAGGAATGAATATCAAGGATTGAGACTGCTATAGTTTGAATGTTGATTTCCTCCAAATCTCATGTGGAAATTTGACTCCAGTTTTGGAGGTGGGGCCTAATGCGAAGTGTTTGGGTTATGGGTGTGGACCCCTCATGAATAGATTGATGCCCTCCCTTGGCAGGGCCACTATTAATTGTCACTCTAGTAGCTCCTGTGAGAGCTGGCTGTTACAAAGAGCGGGGCACCTCCTCTCTTGCGCTTTCTTGCTTCCTTTCTCGCCATGTGACCTGTGCACATGCCAGTCCCCTTTGCCTTCTGTCCTGAGTGGAAGCAGCCTGAGGCCCTCATCAGATGCCCAATCTTGAATCTTCCAGTCAGCAGAACCATGAGCTGCATAAACCTCTTTCTTTCTAAATTATCTGGCCTCAGGTATTCCTTTTTAGCCAAACACCAAACAGACTAACACAAGGTCTGACTTTTAAGAATAAGTAAACCCCAAAAGACTAAACTCCAGAATCGTAAAAACTTGACGGTTGGGTTTCTGACTCCCAAATAAATTTGAGCTTCCTAAGTGCAAAGTTTAGGATTATATTCCTATTTTCTGGGGAAAAGTTTCATTTGTTGGAAAAAGAACAAAGAATATCAGAAAATGTCTTTCATATGTTTGGAATGAGGTGACTTAGAACTGATACGCCCATAGCACAAGACGACAACCAAAGATTAATAATTGAAAACACATGAAAAACCACAATTAATTTTGTTTGTATTATACTCTAACAATAATATAGCAAATATTTATTGAGCTCTTACTAATAGACATTTTTACATTATCCTAAATGATTTATATTTAATAACTTAGATGAAGCTTCCCAAAATCCTTTGAAATAGAGACCACAGTAATACCTTTGGCAAGAACTGAGATATACAAAAGTTAGATAATTTGCCAAAGTCACAGAATTTGTGTCAGAAGTAGAATTGAATGCAGGTACTCAACCTCCAGAGGCATTCGACCTATCTCTGCCTTCTACGCCTTGTTAAAAGGAATGACATTCAAAGAGAATGATAGTGCTCTATTTTACTGTTTGCAGCACAATTTCACAAGTATTTCCTCACTTAAATATGATTAAATGTGAAATGAAGTCCAAGGGAAGGGAGAGACAGGAAGAAAATACCTAGAAGTTTTAAACAAATTCAATGCTACTAGCCAGGATAAACAACTTTTCATCTATGGAACAAAAAGAAGAGAAAGGAAAAAAGAAAATAAAAAAAAAATCCTTGGCCCGAAGGAGATATAGTATGAGATGACAGAAGGAACACAGACTTCTAGAAAGGGCCTCTGCCTCCCGCACACAAATTCATGCAACTGCTAATTGAGGCTAGCCATGGGTAGGGCCAACTTTGTGCACATAAACTCATCAAGTGATTTTTTTCTTTATGATCTCACTGATAATGATGGCACTAATCAATTCAGTTCAACCTCATCCTTTTCGATGGAAGACTAAAATCATGTTTCTGTGCAAACTCTTTTGCATATTGCTGATTAGAATGCATGCACTGGAAACGAATGAAAGAAATCCACAAGAGCAGATATACCTTTTCATTTGCTGTGCTTTTTACCTTAGAAAAGAAGTGTTGAGAGACATTTCGTTTAGGATCAGGAGAATTTGAGAGTTAGGTTTTCTGACTTTCAAATAAATTTGAACTTCCTGAGTACAAAGTTTAGAATCAAGTTCCTATTTTCTGGGCAATGTTTCATTTATTAGTGATAAAATGTGAATTTTCTGCTTCAGAGATAAAAGACTCAAATGATTTTTAAAGGCCTGGGATAGTTATTACAAAGCTAAATTTTAATGAGTTAAGTGTAAATGAATTAGAAACATGCGTCTCAGATTTCTTATTAAAATATACATGAGGTTACAGGTTATGAAGAAAAATGCTTGGCAAAGTACATCTAAGCTGTTGCCAACCTTAAAACATTTGAGACATTTTATCAGTTGTCCCAACAGCAGAGAGAAGCTTCTTCCATCCTTTGCTTGCATCACTTGAGTTCTTTTAGGCTTAAAGGGCCTTTCCTAGATTAACTTCTTTTGCAACTTTCTCATTTGTTATTCTCAGGCACATACAAAGTACAAAGTTAATATTGCCCCAGGATCGCAGAGAATATATAATTCAGCTATTTGGTGTCTTGTCAAAAAAAAACTGCAAACCCAGGCATACTCCTGGGTTCTGTTTGCTCAGAACATCTTCCGCCCCATGCAAACTTATTATTATTTGTACCAAATACCTATGAGTACATGTGACTGCCTGGGAATACTAAAGAGTACGTATGAGTAACCAGGAGTGTGCTATACTTTTGCCCACTTTATAGAAATATCCTTGAAATCACATGTTTTCAGGATTTATGTTTAAAATATATGATCATGCTTAATTTTTTTAATGAAAGGTAGAAAGTGGGCACACTATTTGAAATGTTTGATATGAAAGAATTCTTCAGTTTGTTTGTCTAGTTTGTTTTAATGCATGTGTCAGAGAAAACAGAGGATACTTGCCTGCACAGAAATAACTATTTCTGCTACCTTGAAGTTCAGAATATGTTATAATAGAACTGAAATGGTCATGAGAAATAATTGCTCTTCTATTTCACTTCCTGCCATGTTGATTCATCATCTTCATTATTGGTTGCACTCTGATAAACCACAGTGTACATGGCCCACTAGTTTTAAAACGAAGAGTTAGTTGAACACTTCAGGCTTTTTGATTCCTCATGAAATAGAAACAAAACATCGAAAACAAATGCCACATTAGGTACTTAGATGCCAAGTTTCTATAACGTGTTATTGTACAACTGTACTCATTTGGGTCCAAATTATGTTCATATTTCTCTAATATGCCCTACCAAGCAAATAAGAACATATGTTGGTACTGATGACTCTGTCTTCATTTTTAATTACTGTTACAATGTTTCACAATATCCCTTTTGTTATCGCTGTAAGCTTTCTTCCCCATTTCCTACATAACTTACACCAAACACTTACATAGGACTTTACATGTGCTAATAGAGCATCATCTTATTTGATCCTCAAAACTGAGCTATGAAAATGGTTGATCAGACATTACAATCCAGGTATTATGAATGTGACCTTGAAAAAGTTCCTTAAACTGTGTGAGTATTGGTGTCTTTACTGATACTTGCCACAACACATAAGGCTGTGTGAGGGATAAAATGAGAGAATGCATGTAAATGTCTTCACATTAACTATTCAATGAATATAAAACATTATTGGTATTATCGCCTAGGATCTCTTGGTTATTAATTGATGAAGTCAGCATCAAAGTCTGGGTCTTCTAAATTTTCTCTAGTGCTCTCCAGGCTCCTTATTGCCCACAAGAAAATTTCTAAAAGGATAATAAAAACCTCTATGTTCTCCCTTGTGTTTATTTTTCTAGCCCTGTATTCTCAAACCTCTTACCCACTGGCACTCCAGCCAAGCCAAGCTGCTGGCAGACACTCTCTCGTGCTCTTCCAGAGTACAGACTGCATTTAGAAGCTCTTTGTATCCAGTGATTGCAAACCCATCCTTCAGGACCCTGCTCAGCTGTTAAATGAGTGAGCCTTATGGTCTCCCAGGCAGTTAGGACCTTCTGCCTCTGTATTGCCATAAGAGTTTCCTCATCCCTTTGTTTAATGGCTGTCATCTCATTTTTTTAAATTCTGTTTGTCTCTCTCCTTCACAAAACTGTGCATGCTTTCAAGTCAGGAATTTTGCTTCACTCAACGCTGTCGCCTAGGTCTGTCCATTGGTTACATGGTGGAATTGATTCTAGACTCCATTTTCTCATCTCCATCATGCTACCACATAAGCTCGGAATGGCTTTGGCAGATCATATAGAATGGGGTCTCCAAATAGTGTTTTATTAAACATTTAACCTGGCAGATCTGGTTCCCCTGGTTAAATATCAGTTCCCATTCCTAGAGAATGTTTTACTTGTTCACCTGATGATGGACATACTGGCTGGCTCAACTACAAATTTTTCCACAAACATTGTTCAACTTTCCAGCAAGACTGCCTTTTTCTCCACCTTTATTTCCTGCAAGTCTCACCGTGTTCACTGTGCATGGGCTACACTGATGTCCCTTCAGTCCCTAAACACACCGAGCTGTCCTTTTTCCTCGTGGCATTTGCATCTGCTCTACTCTGCTTACAAGAGTCATCTTCACATGGCTGCCTCCCTCTCCTCCTTCGGGTCTCATTAAATAGCAGCTTCTTCCATGCGTGTGAAAAGTTGAGTTCTTCTCCTTCATAGCTGCCGGTTATTTTTTCATGGAATTTTCTAGTCATGATTTGTAGTTATTTTATTTACTTGCTTACATTATTTTGTCTGCTTCTCACACTACACGTAAGTTTCTTGAGGGCAGGGACACAACTGTCTTGTCGAGTATTGTGGCACAACACTCCACGATAACTACATATTGAACAAATGAAGAAAGAAAAAAAGAATCTGATAAGTATGGGTGTTATGTATTGGGTGTCTATCAAATATAGCTTTTTAGTAAACTAAACAACTTCAGACAACAGAAAATTCACAAGGAGAACCAGTCAGAGTCAGTCAATCAGTCAGTAAGCCTGTAGTCACTCACCAAACATTCGTTACACAAACTTTGGTTAGGTGTAGTATTAAGTACGAGAGATGGGCCAGTATATAAAGTATGGCTTTCCATTGCTCTTAGGATAATGAACAAAGACTGGGTGATTTTGTCTGCAGACCCTCTTAGCTTCAGGTGACTGTCCCTGGTGTTGACTGTGAGCCAGACTGCGGGCCTTCTCTCAATGTCTCCAAATGCCATTCTCCTTATCACAAACACTACTCCACTTTACTTATTAGTAAAAAATCACCAGATCAATTTATCTGATTCTCTCAGGCTCCTACTGTTTCTTGTCTCTTTCCTAAGCTTGCCCAAAGTTTCCCAATGACTGTATCCTTTAGCCTGTACCTGTTATTGCCAGGCTGTTATTGCCAGGCTGTTACTGCAGCAGATGCTTGTCTTTCCAACTCCCCCAGGACTCTTGTGACTTTCTATAAACCAAATAAACAGAAAACACACATTTTTACTATGAGTACCCTAATGTAGCTTGGAAGATTGTTCTATGAGTTGTCATCAGTCTCAACAATTAGAGTAAGTGCTTGCTTCAGAGACCATGGTGGATATTTGAAAGACTATGAAAGGTTCATTAATGTGATGGAAGAGTGCCTCGGGAAGGTCACAGAAAAGAAGGAGGAAAGTTAAAACATGGAAACAATCAGGTCGAATTTCATTTCAGAACTTGATTTTAGTCCTTTAGAGAGAGTCTTCTGGGTAAATGAATCCCCTAATATTAGAATGCCTTTTATAATATAAATGGCATATTTTTACTAGCTGTGCTGAGCAAATATTGGAGGAATTAATCTTCAGGAAAAAAGGTGGAATTTTATAGTCCCTCCTTCTTTTCCAAACAAGAGCCTTCTTGTCCCTCATGTTTTGACTGCATTAACATTTATGTTGTTTGCATACAGTTGGTAAAACAGCACTGAATATAGTGTCTTTCCAAATTCATCACGACATACCTTATAGTTCCTCAGTATGAACTGGTGATTAATGCAGCTTGTTATGCCTCCAGTGTGACTTTATAAACACAACCCAGCTGTATTCATCTTCCAAAATTGAAAAATGAGAATTAGCTTTTCTTCATTTTACTTTTTCTAAAGTTTCTGCAAGATGGTGCTCATGTTACAGTTAAACATCAGCTGTACCGCTCTCCTTTCTTTAGCTATTAGTCCCTTAGGTATAAGTCTGTAATCAAAGAGAGGTCAACTGTATCCAAATAAAAATATGCCAGAATGTCTCTGGCATAAATCTCTCCCTAAAGATTTCAGTGGTGTTACTTCAGGAGATGGGGAAAAGTACTATGCTTTATCTAAAAATTTAAGAACTTAATTCATTAAAAAAAAAAAACTGAGTTATTCTGTTATCCTTACAGAGAGCTTTGCAAGCACAGGATTTCCACGTTACTCATCAAGTTGTTTTTCTTTCCACTAAGTTTGGAAAGCACTTAAAACAATCGCAGACAAAATATTGCTGTATAGGAACTATATGGCTGTTACTGATGAACACTTCCCATGTCGTTAATAAACTACAGAGGGGACATGTTAATTAAAGTTCAATTTCAGCATCACAGTCATTGTACAGTATCCAAGTAATTTTAGAGGCAGCTCAGGTCCAATTCTTGACAAAGTTATTAAGTAGATGGATAACATCTTTCTATTTAGATGTCAGTTGGTTGTCTAAGCTTCTGAATTTCTTCACTAATAATTAATTGTTCTAGTCTCATAATAGTCTTAAGGTGGAATGTCTCTTATGAGTATCTCCATTTAACTTGTCCTACAATCCAGGCCTAAGATACATGATTTAGATTGTATCTTGAAGCCCAGAGGCCTCCTGTTATGTTAGTACAATAGGAAGTGAGTTCCAGTGGAATCACACTGAAAGCTGGTTTTTATGAGAGCGTCCCTCCCTCTGATTGTTCATACAAATCCTAAATCAAAAGTCAAATGTCAAAATAAAAAAAAAAAAGTCATTTAAAACAATTCCACTACTGGGAAGTTACTTATTGAATGCCTCCTATTGGCAAACAATCACAATTATGAACAAGTTGCCCAGCAGTTGAAGCAATTAATTTCCAACTGTTCAATTTATTTATAATTGTTTTTTCTCTCCTTCTCTCTTTCATTATTAACTCATTTTTCAGGTTGGTGGTTTGATGCTTGTGGCCCCTCCAATCTAAATGGAATGTTCTATACTGCGGGACAAAACCATGGAAAACTTAATGGGATAAAGTGGCACTACTTCAAAGGGCCCAGTTACTCCTTACGTTCTACAACGATGATGATTCGACCTTTGGATTTTTGAAGAAACAATGTCAGAAGCAACTATAAAAGCAACAAAGTAATCTGGAGAAACTACCAGAGGAGAAACTGCTTGAAAACTTCTGAAGCAAACAGTATCATTTCCCTTCCAGCAACAAGTGGTAGTTACGTGAAGTCATCAAGGTTCTTGACTGTGGATTTGGAGCCTTCTGAGTTCACAAAAGTCTACTTGGGGTCACTGTATTCGTATGACTTGACTATAAATTGCCACTAACTGTCATGCTTTAAAAAGGGAAGAAACTGCTCAGCTTGCTGTACTTCAAACTACTACTGGATCTTATTTTGGAACTATGGTAGCCAGATGATAAATATGGTTTATTTCATATAAAAAAGAAAAAAAAAGAATTAACAACAACAAAAAAGAATATACATGAAGAATAGAAACAGGCTTGCTATAATCCTTTGAAAAAGATGCATCACACCAGTGAAAGGTGTTATATCTTTTGTTTTGTTCGTTTATTTTGGAACAGAGTCTCACTCTGTCGCCCAGCTAGAGTGCAGAGCTGTCATCATAGCTCACTGCAACCTCCAGCTCCTGGGCTCAAGCCATCCTCCTGCCTCAACCTCCCGAGTAGCTGGGACTACAGGTGCATGCCACAACACCAGGCTAATTTTTCTGTGTTTAATAGAGATGGGGCTCACTATTGCTCAGGCTGGTCATGAACTCCTGAGCTCAAGCAATCCTTCCGCCTCGGCCTCCCAGAGTGCTAGGATTACAGGTGTAAAGCCACCGTGATCGGCTGGAAAGGTGTTGTATCTATGCAAACCTACAAAAAATAAATTTATACTGTTGCACAATTGTGATAAAAATTCAGGAAAAACAGAATTGCCCTTTGAGTTGATTAAATGTTAATGGATTTCAAAAATCTAATTCCAATATCATACTTAATAGTTGATTCAGTTTACCCATCTTCAAATGTAAATTCCATTTTTGTAAGCCATAATGAGCTGTAGAGCATGGAGAATAACAGCGTGAGGTAGAAAACAACTCCATTACTCTTTAACTTTTTGATATGTCTTTCAGAAAAAAATGGACATTATCGAATAAGGACATATGAGGTGAAAAATTACACCTCCCCCCCATATTATGGTTTTCATTACTCTAAAAACTGACTGACTGATATACAAATATATTTATAACCTGCATAAAGTATAAAGAATGTGAAATATATCAAGTTCTTAAAATAATCTACATGCATTCAATATTTCCTTTGGTATTATGTGGGAAGGCAGTATTGTGGAGTGTACTAAGTTGGAGTAAAACCAAGTAAACTGGAGCAGTTCATTTTACAGTATCTTGCATGTGTATACATATGTGTAACTTCATTATTTTAAAAATGTTTTTAGAACTTTAATTCTTCACCCTGTTATTTCTTGCTAATTTAAATTTTGCTAGTTAACTGAAACATGCTTACCAGATTCACACTGTTCCAGTTCCTATAAAGGATATGTTTTGAAATCTATAAAATAGAAGAATTCTAAATACCATTGTACATAGAATGTTTATATCCATGATAAGCCTAATAGCTGTTTAATCTGTAATATGCAACATTGTCCTTAATTGATGCAAATAAACACAAGTGCTCAAAGAAATCTACTATATTACTTAATGAAATAAATTGCTTTTCACGTTTTTCTCCTTCAGGCTGTTTCCTTGGGCAATTTCTAATTTTTTTAAATTATTAGTGGAGGAAATTGGTAAAACTCTATATGTTATAGGTGAGAGAAACACACACACAAAAAGAAAATTAATCATAGTCACCTGACTAAGAGACATTCTGGTAGCTGCTATAAATCTCTTAATGAAAATATTCCTGTGGGATAATCTATTTTAAGTGAATTTTTGGGCACAACTTTTGTGGCAACTTGAAGTTACTACAGTATTTAATCAAAAAGTTCTCTCTGCCTCTATGTATCCAAGCTTGCAGTAGTAAACAGTTTTCATCAAAACATGAGTTACTATGGGATGAGAAAATTGAAACAGATGTTGGGTCTCTTTTCTTAGAAAATAAAAAGTTTTTTTCAAGGTAACAATACCAATTTCAGACTTGGTGACTTGATCCACTATGCCCTACTGGCTTTCCTCCATTTGTAAGAATCAAGCTATACACATTTTTAAGAAAGTATTTTTTTAAAGTTTACCATCAAGTCTTTTTTATATTTATGTGTTTGTATACAACTTCTTTTTGCCTTACAAGTGACATTTGCAGGTGTTATACAGTTTTTCTGTTCTTGGTGGTTCCTTCATAGCACAATTAAGCCTCTTTCTCTAAAAACCTTCTCAATTGTTTTCATTTAAGTGAAAGAAATTGAGTGTTTTGTTCTTTTGTGTTCCTACAGATTTTTTTTTTTTATCAGTCTTTGGATACGGAATACTATCTACAAACTCATATTACAAAAATAAAATGAAATAATGAATAAAAAAGAAAACATAATACTTACTGTTTTGTTATCTGGATTTGAAAAATGAAATATTGTTTTCAATTATTTATAATAAAGCAGTTTAAAATGTTTTATGACTCCATTATGTGCATTGTGTAATGCCTACATGTTTATGGCAGTTTAACATGTGTGTTCTTTGCATTTAATTATTTCAGAGTTGGATAATTAGGTGTTAGAATTTTGTCTATAAATTTTTATATCAATAAAATTCATGTGGTTTCTGTGCAAATTTCTTCACATCAATCACAACTTTATTTAATTTAAATAAAATTGGAAATAATATTTGTGCAACTTCATCTCATTTTAAATACATGTTTTAAACACATTAGAGATCTATGAAAATATGGAACCATTGAAAAAAAATTTACCAAGTAAACTAAAGCCTCAATCTTTGAAAAACTTCCAGTTTGGGATGAAATAAGAAAGTTTAGTCCCATTAGAATGATAGACCACAGCAATGGGTCTGAGTCCCACATCCCTGCTATGTGATTGCTATGTCCTGCCAATCATTAAATGCTATATTGTCATGTGACAATGTACAACAAATTCTGGGAACTCTAAATGTGCAGTAAGAGGATGTGTGTTGAACATCTGTTGAGTATTTGCTATCAAGGGGAAAAAGGAAAGAACATGAGGGAGGTGATACTCGATTCCTCAACCTGGCATCCCATCAGCAGTCTTATCAGCTAGTCTGTGTAAGGAAGCTTCCTACCTTTGCCCTTGATTCTGCTCCCATTGCCATTACATTGTATCAAAGTTTCATTAATTTCCAGCTAGATGATTGGAAAAGATACTCTTTCTCCTGCCTCTCCCTGCTCCTATTCACCCTGTAACCACGAAAGCTTATTCCTTCTAAAACCAGACTTCTAAACATGTTTCTTCTGTGCTCCAAACCCTTCAGTATTTCCTCACTACAGGAACTTAATGATTGGATGAGAGGTGGGTAAGGAATCAAGGTCATTCCAGGTTTGATTTTGGTTAATTAGATTGAGGGTGGTATAAATGGCTTAAAATAGGGAACATGGGTTTTAAGAATTAGCTAATGAGGCAGGTTTTACATGTTGAGTTTACAATGCAGCAATTCAAGTTTGGCTGTTCAGTATATGAGACTGAGTTCAAGCAGAAATAAAGCGGACGATTTGGGGCACTATAGTATGTAGGCAGAAATTAAAATTCCAAAATGAGATTTTTCAGAAGAGAGTATAGAGTGAAATACATCTTGGTGAAAACTTCATGGAACATAAAAAATGTTTAGGAGCAGGTAAACAAAGAGGATTGAAAAGGGAGGTGAGAAATTATGGCTAGATACACCAGAGGAAAATCAGAAAGGAATGGAGCCCTGGAAGTGGGGCGAGCAGATTGCACCAAGACTCTGGGATGCCTGATTCACTGCAGAGGGCTGGGGTTATTGTGGTTGCAAAGTGTCCATTGGATTTGGCATTCAAGAGGCCACTGGTGATTTTCGAGAGCAGGATTTAAAATGTAGAGGTTGCTGTAGAGCCCCACAGCAAGAGGGCTATAAAGAAATGGAAGGTAAGAACATGAGGAGAATTAGACTTTAGACCTTTGGTATTTATAAAGATTTAGAAAATTATAATAGGCTGGGACTTGTTAGAAATGCAAATCCCTGGGCTCCACCCCAGACTGCTGAATTTATTCTAACAAGATCCTCGAGGGACTCTTACGGGCACTAAAGTTTGTGAAGCTTCGGTTTAGAATATGCTTTCGACAGGATGGCTGAGAATGGAAGGAAAAAGGGAAGCAGAGGGACAGCAACAACGACGGGGTGGGTTTTAGGGTGAGAGGTGCTTCTGTGTATTCTCTGGCTAAGGAAAAGAAGCTGTTGGAAGAGATGAGGCTGAACGGAGAAAGAGAAAGGTCCTTGACGGAGCAAGCGAGAGGAGGCTAGTCTGAATTGGAGGAGAAATACCTCTTCCTCTGTGAGGAGAGACCATGAGGGAATGAAATGCCATAGAGGCAACAGCCACCTAATGGCCTCTGTGTTTTAGAACTGGAAGGAAAGGAAACTTTATGAGAGTTTAGGCAGTTTATTTAAATGGTGTTTGAAAATAGGTTTGGAGTAGCCACTTAAGATAATGGGAGAACTGAATGTTCAGAGAGTGCTAGTAAAGGTTTAATTGAGATTGGAAATCGTGAGTATGAACGGACTAATCCACTTTTCCAGGGATTATTATATGTGTGAAAATAATAAAATGAATATCACCAATTAGCTTAAAATCTTCACTCAGCCACATCTAGGCCACTGGCAACATCTAGTGACTAGTTTGACCCTGCAATATGTGTGTCTGTGTGTGTAAACATCCAGGAAAAATTGCCTCCCCTTTCAAATCCACCTTAATTTCTCTAAACTCAATTACCCTTTTTCTGTGTTTTCATAACATTTTACTTGGTTTTCATAGTTTGACTTGGTTCTAGTCAACTGTTAACATCTTTGTTCTCTCTCTGAGTAATAAGTTATTTGGACCAGGGGCTCACATTTAGTGACACATTATTTTTGGGTCCCTAGAGCCTAACATTGTGCCTGAAACATTCTTGAATCCCAATTAAGTGGCAGGTGTGTGCTGTCCTTTTCTGTTCCATACTAGAAGCTCCTTGGGTTCTTGTTCTGTGTCTTATTTTTATTTTGTGTTTTCAAGTCCCAGCATGATACTGAGATGGCTTAGGTGATAAATACAGGTTGATTGGTTGGTTAGTCAGATGGATGGACATATGAAACATGAATAAAAACAGTAAGAACTCAAAGGATCTACCAAGTCTTTTTTATTTTTTCTGAGAGTTTATATTTCAAGAAATATCCTCCTCGCCCCCCCACCTTAGGAAGGGAGACCCAGAGACCAGATGGCGGGATGACAGCACCTGGGGCAGTGCAGTGGGGAACAGGAGACAGAAGAATTTCCATTTTGTGCAAAAAGACAAAAGCCTCCACTGTAGTCTCTCTTGGACTGTTGGGTTCTGATATGATTGCTTTAGTGGGGCTGTAGGCGAAGGTGGGAATGAGCCACTTGGAGACGGTGCCTGCTATGCAGAGAGAGATCAATAACATTATGTTCACTGTTTCTGGGCAGAGCTCAGTCAACATTCTGAGAAGTCTTGAAGCAGACATTATTGGTGCCTTTTGACGCTTACCTCTACATAGAAAAGGTCATTTACTGAGAGAACCTATGATTCTTTACCGAAAGTTTTTGGTTTTTTGGTTTTTTTGTGCTAGTGAAGCATGCTCTGTTCCTGCACAGGGCAAGTTAGAAGAGCTGGGTAGTTAATGTCTCAAGAAACAGTCTTTAACAGATGATGCATATTTGCAGATGAATAGCTCACCTCTTTTCTCCTTGATAGAGGAAATTTTGGGGTGTATTCTCTACTGCTTACCAGACTTCCCAGCAGAAATGAACTCCCCTTTCTCAAATTGGGAATTGGCTTGGTATCACATTTGTTGTCTTATTCCCTTATGGTCTTATTTCCAATCCTTAATGGGTGTTTTCTGGAATCATCTCCCAAATAAACTACTTGCCCTTAAATCCTTTGCGCATGCTCTATTTCCAGCAGAATCAAAAAACCAAGAGAAGTCCACTTATGTCAAGGTGCATTCCTGACTAGTGAGAAATAGAGCGATGCCTCCGAGAAGATCAAGGTCACCTGAATAGGAACAGGCCCAGAGGAGACCCTGTGAGGACAGAAGGAGCCAGTAGTCCCTCAGTGCAGTCATCTAAATACCAGTTGGGAATCATATTTCACTTCTGTTACTATTCTGCCTCCACCTATATAGTTTAGTAAATGTACCAGCTGGATCAAATATACTATGGATAATTGAGAGAAGGATTTGTGCCCATCTTGTGCTAGAGTAAAAGAGGAAAAAATAACCCTCCCTGAGGCAATTTTGAGGGTGGCCACAGGGATTGGAGAATTCTCCAAGGGGGAGATGAACCTGGAGTGATATGAATCAGGGTAGCCAGTCATACTGCCTTCCTCATGAGAGGGTGCTTCTACAACTGTAACCTTGAAAGATGTAAGTATTAAGCAAGTCATCAGATTTTTTAGAGTGCCCCCTGTTAAAAGGCATCCTATATGTAGTGGATGCATTGGCCCAGACCCAAACTAGCGGCCTGCTCCCACACCATTCCCCCCTGCCATCTTGGCATGCTTTCCACTGCCCCGTCCCCAATCCCCTGCTGTCTACTGCTCCAACCTTCCTGCTTGTATAGACCCACAACATACTTAGTCGTATAAACCATGTAATTCAGTTTCTCATGCTGTTAGAAGTAAGTGCAAATTCAAGCTGGTTTTCAGCATTATTATTTCAGTAGAAAATATTTATTTGGCTCAAAATATTTTAGGATGTTTCATTGTTTTCCAACATAAAAGCTTTTTATTTGCTCCAAGAAATATTGTATCAAAATATTTATTTTAAACTGTCATATGTCCTTTTGTATTACTGCACTGAGCTTTCTGCTCTGTGTCTCATGAGATTGAAATCAACGATGCCAGCAGCTACATTCTCATCTGGAGCTCAGGGTCCTCTTCCAAGCTCATTGGTGGCAGAATTAAGCTCTTGGGGTTGTAGAACTGAAGGCCTATTTTCTTGCTGGATGTCAGGTGGAGGTCATACTCAGCCCCTGGCTGTTCTCTAGGTAGGTTATCTGCATGGGCTTGAGCTGATCATAGGAGCCCTTTAGAACCGGGTTGGAGGTCAGAGACAGGAGTGAAATACAACATGCACAGTCTTAGAGATTAGACAGAGCATGCACAATAGAGGGTAGGAAACTTCGGGGGCCACCATAGAGTTCTGCCCATTACAGATGGCAAACCAAGTGTATAATAATAATCTGCTTATAGGGAAAAGGATTGAGGGTTTTGGAATTGGTGCATTTGCAGTTAAACATTGCCTCATCTATCTGTCTGTCTACATGTTTATGGTAAGATCTAGGCCAGTGCCCTAATACTGACATTTACTCTGAAAACTTATTTTACACTCTCCGAAATTGTTTCCTCAGTTACCAAACATTTGTACTCGTTACTGGCTTTTCCCCCTCTTTTCTATATCATTGTCAGGATAAAAATGAGATCATTTCAATATCTATTATGGGTATGAATTTCATTTCACAAGTCCAGACAAGCAAGGATTATTATAATGCTTTATGTGTTTTAAACAACTAAATGTTGCCTACAAACCTCCCATCAAGCCAGCAGGGAAATCACCTCAGTCATTTTGGGGCTCCTCACCCCAGCACCGTGTGAAGGTCCCAGACTTGCATGGAGAGCCACAGTCACGGACACCACATCTCCAGTCATCTTTCCACGTCACCGATTCCTGAAATACCCATTGTTCCTGTCCCAGTGCTTCCTTCAGTTCACCCTGCCCTGCTGAGGCGGAAACGCACTTTGGGCTGAAACCACAGCCATTTCCTCCCATGCCCCATCTTGCCAGCACTTTGGGGCATTACCTGCAAGTAGGGTGTGTGACTCTGCTATTTGAATAACTCCAGGACTTGTGTTTCTCTCATGGTCTCCAGGAATCCCTACTTTTATGTCTTGGAAAATTTCTCCCTTCGTTTCTCTTTGAGTTTCCCTCCAGGCCTGGGTGCTCCCTGGAAGGGTGTGGTGCCCAGAGCAGCTCAGCAAGTACAGGGCTGCCCAAGATAATCACTCTTGAAGCCTCTTTCATAGGCCCTGGAGATATTGTTAAGGATAGAAATTCCAAAATTAAGTTTTACCGATGTTAAGAAAAGAGGAGTAAGGAGCAAGGTCCTGGAGGCCCCACCTACCTCAGGTGCCAGCGTCCATGGCAGCACCCCCAGAGCCCCACATAAGGACAGGTCTGTTCAGAGGCACACCCTTTTGGGTCGTTCTCCAGGAAACCCAGCATAATCCCAATGGCCTTAGGTTCTTGGACACGACATCTAATAAAGAAAAATTCTTGATATTAATTTCTACTTTTCCTTTCACAAGCACTTCCCCCAAGGTAGAGGAGCAAAAAGCAGCTACCTCTTGAACAGAGAAAAGGGGAAAATATAGCTAGAAAAATATGTATTAATAATATGTCAAAAATTATTCTGCCACAGACAATTTTCAAAACTGCATAATTAACTTGGAGGGGATGTTACAACTGTATCAGTCCCATTTAAATAAGTAGATTTCACTCTGTTCCTGAGTCAATTCTAGATTATATTTGGATCCAGAAGATCTGAAATTAACCTTACTGATCTCAGGATGGTGGCCTGTCAGTCTGGGTTGATATTCACATGTCCATCAACCCCAATGTCTTCCAATGTCTGTCATGACAGTTGATAAACATGGGATTCAAACGTGATTGTCTGATTTCCACTAAATTTTCTCAATGGGGCTGAGCCCCTGGACTGAATCACAGACTGTCTCAGCACACCTAAGCTAGACCAGATGCCTCTTCCTAAGGCTTGAATCATGCCCTCAGGCCCACATACACACTAGCTGAGACACTGCTTCCTATAGGATGGTCCCTGACAACCTCTTAGGAATCTGACTACCCACCTCCAACCTGAGACATACATTACAGAGCTCTGCCTGTCGGACTGGACCATGTGCATCATACTGACAGTGCTGCTGCTGCTGCTAAGCAGATGGTGATACTGTAACAACCATAACCGCAGTGGTATTAACAGTAGTTAGCACTGATCTTGAATACTGATACTATTATTAGCAATACTACTACTAATAATAGCTAACATTTATTTAGTACTTATTATACACCGCATCATCCTTGTGACACCATGATGGGTGCATTATTATTATATCCTTTAGATCTACGGGCAAACGGAGGCACCGAGAAAGCAAAGGACTGTCCAAGGTGATACAGCCACTAAGTGGTGGCGCTGGGAGTTGAACCCAGCAGTGGGACCTAAAGTCGCGTTGTCCATTTTTATAGCCACTAGCCACATCTGGCTATTGAGCACTTGAAATGCTGCTCATCCAGGTTGAGATGTGCTGTAATGTAAAATGCACACCAGAGTTAGAAGTTTCTGTTTGAAAAAAGATGTAAAATATCTCATTCATAATTTTATATTGATTCCATATTGAAATGTTCATTTCTTGAATGTATTGGGTTAAATAAAATGTTATTAAAATCAATTCTAGGCTGGGCACGGTGGCTCATGCCTGTAATCCCAGCACTCTGGGAGGCCGAGGCGGGCGGATCGCTCAAGGTCAGGAGTTCGAGACCAGCCTGAACAAGAGCGAGAACCCGTCTCTACAAAAAACAAACAAACAAAAAAAAAAAAATAGA
>RJWJ010020597.1:0-28864 GCA_004363605.1 Indri indri | reverse complement strand
TCTTAATGGAAAATGGTCTTTTAAATATGGGGGAGGGGTGCAGTTAGGATTGAAAGTTAATTAAGAGATTTTGGAGGGCTTTAAATGCCAGTGTAGAGAGTTTGAACTTCATTTTAAGATGGTATAAAGAAAAATGAGGCCGGGCGCGGTGGCTCACGTCTGTAATCCTAGCACTCTGGGAGGCCGAGGTGGGCGGATCGCCCTGAGCTCAGGAGTTCGAGACCAGCCTGAGCAAGAGCGAGACCCCCATCTCTACCAAAAATAGAAAGAAATTAATTGGACAGCTAAAAATATATATAGAAAAAATTAGCCGGGCATGGTGGCACATGCCTGTAGTCCCAGCTACTCGGGAGGCTGAGACAGTAGGATTGCTCGAGCCCAGGAGTTTGAGGTTGCTGTGAGCTAGGCTGACGCCATGGCACTCGCCCCAGGCAAGAGTGAGACTCTGTCTCAAAAAAAAAAAAAAAAAAAGAAAAAGAAAAATGAGAGGGAAAGGAAAGGAATGTCTGCTCTGCCCGGACACCGAGCTAGCACCCACCTCGTCACGTTCGGCCTTGGGGAGCAATGAAGGTTCCCAACAGGGCACAGATACATTCCATTCTAAGAAGACGGACTGCACCGCGCTGGATGCAGGATGAATTGCAAGGCAAAGAGTTTACAACTAAGGATTCCAATTCCAGTTTGGGAGTTATGCTAAACTGCAGCGGGGAGGACTAGGAGTTAGAACCTGAATTACAGTGATGGCGATAGTAAGGGGGCATTTTATTTAATTTTTTGTTTTTTTGGAGACAGGGTCTCACTATGTTGCCCAGACTGGACTCCTGGGCTCAAGGGATCCTCCCGCCTCAGCCTCCCAGGTAGCTGGGACTACAGAGCAGGCCGAGCTAAGCAGGACATTTTATAAAGTTGCTAATATGTGATAAATCTATTTTTATATATCAACTCTGTTTAATCGGTTTTCCAAGTTTGGTTTGGGCATTAAGTTTTTTACTGTGGACCCCACTTGTACAGTTATGACACATTCTCTTGCAAATCTTTGAGCTCAGGAGGCCGCTTGTTTGTACCTGAACGAAACTCCGCTGGGTGGAAGCTAGGATTTGCGTCTAAGCTTAGCCCCTGCTGACTGGAGAATCCGAACGTGGCCCGATGCCTCCCGCTCTCTTCAGGCGGCCGTCTACAGAGTGGTCCCCCAGCTAATGAACTATGTCTAACAGCCTCTCTGTGGAGAGTCCTTTGAGAAAGAGACGGCGTTTGTTTCTGACCTCATTATCCACTCCAGCCTGTCCCGGATGAAAATAACCGCCCCTCAGGCAGGTACATTCCTCGCATTCCCGTCCCGGAGCCGCTGAGACGCCGTCGGCTGCGGTGGCCCTGGGAGAGCGCGCGGGCCGCGGCGGAGCCGGAGGGGGCGGGCGCGCGGCGAGGAGGTCGGGGCGGAGCCCCTTTCGTCTTCTCGGGCTGCTTCCCCCCGGACGAAGGGCTCCGTGCAGGGGTGCAAGGCCCACGCGGCTTTACTCTGTGGTCTGGCGCTGAGCGGGGGCCGGGCGGGCCCGATCTGGATGTCGTTTTGGAGGCGAACGCCCGGCCCCGGGAAGTCCCACTCCCGGGGAACGCGGAGTGGGCGGAAGGGCGAGAAGCCCCCGCTCGGGCGGAAGAGACCACCCGGCCGCTCAGAGGAGGGTGTGGAGGGCTCGAATGGAACGAGCTGCTCGGCGGGACTTACGACTCAGACGGTGAGGTTAAGGGTGTGAGGCTGTTGTAGCTGCTTCAAATCAGGGTCGCTCTCGGGTTTGCCGCCAAACAGAGGAAGGGAGGCAGGGGTGGCGTGGAGACGCCTGGAGGGGTGAGGGCGGCTCGGAACTCCATGGGGCAGGGAGATCCGGCTCTCCTCCCAGGGGCTGCTTTTTGTGAAATGGAAGGATTGCCAGGATACCGGGAGGTGCCCTGAGGGGCTGGAGTAAGTAAGGGGAGGGGACGACTGATGCTGCCCTACCTCCTCCCCTGTAAACTTTCTCCTAACTGCTTTATTGATTGTTTTTTAGACAGGCAACACAGCCACATTATCAATAATTGAAAGTCAAGAGCTCTCCATCTCACCAAAATCCCCGGCCCACTTCCCAATACCTTCATACCATAATGATGGCCTTTACGATGGATGGATTTCCCTTGGACCTTTTTTCAAATGCCTGTACGTATATTTTAACATCTCTGTAGTACACCTACAATTTTGTGTTGTGCTTTTGTTTTTTCCAATAAATTCACAGTGCTGGATATCGTAGGGGTGGGAAAGGTGTGATGTTTTTCCTCACCCATCATAAGGGTCATGGCCCATATACTCTTTTACAAAAGACAGGTTAACAAGAGAAAAACAGGCCGGGCGCGGTGGCTCACGCCTGTAATCCTAGCACTCTGGGAGGCCGAGGCGGGCGGATTGTTTGAGCTCAGGAGTTCAAGACCAGCCTGAGCAAGAGCGAGACCCCGTCTCTACTAAAAAATAGAAAGAAATTAATCGTACAACTAAAAATATATAGAAAAAATTAGCCGGGCATGGTGGCGCATGCCTGTAGTCCCAGCTACTTGGGAGGCTGAGGCAGGAGGATTGCTTGAGCCCAGGAGTTTGAGGTTGTTGTGAGCTAGGCTGACGCCACGGCACTCTAGCCCGGGCTACAGAGGCAGACTCTGTCTCAACAGAAAAGAAAAACCTCAATGAAATACTTCTTGCTGGCCCTTTCTCTCCTGTCTGGGTTTAAGTTCACAGCAGGCAATTGATCCTTCTGACAAGTGTCTTTTCAGCTGTGGTCCTTGGCTGCCCTCAGGAAACTTACCAGTTTTGGGACAAAATTGAGAAATGCTGTTAGAGGAACAGGAGGGGAACAATGGAGTTCAGGTACATGAGATGATAGAAACTCCACATGCATGAGGAATGGCCAGTTGGGAAAAGCCTGCTGGCTGGCTGGTCTGTCTCAGGACAGGGCCATCCGAAGTGGCATTTATCACCCTGGTTAATTTATTTACCGAAGTCCGAGAACTGTGCCCTCACTTGATTTTGTCTGTTTGATCAGTTTATAAAATAAGAATGACAATTGTTTGGTTTACAAGGAGAAAAAATGTCTGCAATGTGGACCTGCACCTTTGCAGCAATAGAAGTCGAGTGGTAACTGGAGCATCGTTTGAGGAGCTCGGGTTCTTTGCGCGTAGTGGTCAGAAGACTTGAAAGCTTTAAGAGCATCAAGCTGGACAGCCAGACTCATCCGTCCCCACAGTAAGGTGGCCTTGCCCAGCTTATAGGACCTTAATATTGCAAGTCTGGCGGCCAACACTCCCTTCTCTGCGCCCTCTCAGTGCTCCTATACGCACTGTCAACTGAGCCTTGGTAACTCCACCTCTTCCCAGCCTCTGCCCCGAATGTAAAGGATGCTTTACAATTCTAATCTGCATGAATCACCTAGGGGTCTTGGTAAATGCATAATCTGGGTGGAGTCTGAGAACCTGCATTTTTAACAAGCCCCCAGCAAATGTCAAAATGTGTTCTAGTAACGTACAATGGAGACTTCTGGAGCTACTGAGTCTCTTTAAAAGAATGCCTTTTCTTATCTCTGCTCTAATCTCTGGTAGGTGGTTGATTTACAATTTAACACTCAGGTGGCAGTCTTGTGTTTTAGTCCCCGGTGGAGGAGTCAGGTGGGAGAGAGGAGCGCCTTGCGGCAGCTCCCTAATGTGGCAGGAGACAGATTCGGGAGGAGGTGGGAACTTCACCTGGGCTTGCAGGCCTGAATGTCAGCTGGCTCATGCTTTCAGCCTATGTCCCTGTGTCCCAGAACTGCAGACCGTCACCCTGCACTTTTCCCGAAAGCTGGAAAACCTAGCCCACCGAGATCTTTGTTTCCCCCTTTAAGAGAGGAAGAAAAACAAGACCTATATGTTTGTGAAGTAATTTAGCTTGAACTTGCAAAACCAGTCCCTCGTAATTTTAAATGAAGGATGAAATAGAATAGGATGGGGGAATTACAGCCGTATTGCTAATGCTGCCTTACATTTTAAAACACTCGACATTAACAGAGGTCCAAAAGTTTAAAAAATAAAACACACTTGACAGTTTTCAAAGCATCTGAACATCTATGATCTATTTGATCTTTTCAAAAACCCTGGTAGGTAGAGCAGGCATGATTATCCCTTATTATCCCCATTTACTGAATAAAACTGAGCCTCAGAGAGGGCAAATGACATACCCAGGCTCGGCCAGCTATTGGGTGGTAGAGCTTGGTTCAAAGCTTTCAAATGCTCAGCATGCGTCCACACCAACGCCCTCATCGCTGACAGGCACACCACACTTGCCCACATGGTCAAAAATTACCCAAGGATCCAGAGCGTGGAGCAGACTTGGGACTCAGACCTGTATTTTCCCTTTTAGACTGGGCCGTATGTCTTCGTGACTTTCCATGTAAAAAGAAATACCGCAGGCCAGGCGCAGTGGCTCATGCCTGTAATCCTAGCACTCTGGGAGGCTGAGGTGGGAGGATTGCTTGAGCTCAGGAGTTCAAGACCAGCCTGAGCAACAACCAGACCCCGTCTTTGCCAAAAATAGAAAAAATTAGCCGGGCATGGTGGCGCAGGCCTGTAGTCCCAGCTACTTGGGAGGCTGAGGCAGGAGGATCTCTTGAGCCCAGGAATTTGAGGTTGCTGTGAGCTATGATGATGCCACAGCACTCTAGCCGGGGTAACAGAGCAAGACTCTGTCTCAAAAAAGAAAGAAAGAAAAAATCATTGCAGCAGTTGCTGCCTCTTCCTCCAGACTTCCCAAGATTTTTTTTTTTGAGACAGAGTCTCACTCTCTTGCCTGGGGCGAGTGCCGTGGCGTCAGCCTAGCTCACAGCAACCTCAAACTCCTGGGCTCGAGCGATCCTACTGCCTCAGCCTCCCGAGTAGCTGGGACTACAGGCCTGCGCCACCATGCCCGGCTGATTTTTTTCTGTATATTTTTAGTTGTCTGATTCATTTCTTTCTATTTTTAGTATAGACGAGGTCTCGCTCTTGCTCAGGCTGGTTTCCAACTCCTGAGTTCAAATGATCCACCAGCCTCGGCCTCCCAGAGTGCTAGGATTATAGGCGTGAGCCACCGCGCCTGGCCCAAGACTTTCCAAGATTTGACCCTGCTCATTCTCACTGCCACCGTCCTCACCTGGGTTTTCATCATCACACATGTGAATTATTGCCATGGCAGTCACTCTAGGTTATTAAAGTTATTAACATTCATGGAGACTTCCTAAGTGCCAGGCCTGTGCCAAGCTCTGAGGGTTGGGATGACTACATCCCGGTCCCTACCCTCGAGGGCCTTCCAAGGAAATGGCCATGTAGAGCCTGAAGCAGGTCACTGCAACAGGACAAGGACAGAGCATCGATGGGGGGAGGTGCAGGGACCTGAGGAGGGCCAGGTGATGGCAGGCCATTCCTGTTGTTCTTTTGGCCTTCAGGTTCTCTCCCGTCACAGGCACTCGATGTTCTGTGTGTCCACTGGTCAAGGTCATTAAGCAACGTCACAGTGCCGAGCCTTCAGCTTGACATTCTGGGCTGTCTGTGATTTGGCCGGTGCGTCTCTCTGCTCCACGGTACAGTCCTCTGCCATTTGCACCTGTCCCCTTACTGGCCCAGGCACTTGTCGCTGCATGTCCTATGACATGGTCAAAGAGTCATAGTCATAACCACAGTACTACTATTGCTTGTCTGTGACACTCTGCTAAACACTTTTATGTTATTTCACGTAATCCTCACAACTCATCATGGTGGGCACCATCTTCCCCATTTTTTAGAGGAGGACACCATGGTTCAGAAAGTTTCAATAACTTGCCCAAGTCACACAGCTAGAACAAGGCTGGGGAGAGCTCAGCCCCCAGGTCAAACCCAAAGGCATCCCACCCTTCCCTTTCACTCCACTGACGTGACAGGCAGGAAAGGGCATATACCAGGGGTTAGTAATTTTTGTCCCCTCATTCTTGCTGCTCCCACACCTGAAATACTTAGTTTTTTCTCCAATGGTGAGTGTGAGCTGATGGATAAATGCTTCTGCCTTTTCATCCCTTGAGAGACAGTTCTGAATCTCTTTAGATGGTTCTTTGGAGTGAGGCATCTGTCTCCCATAGGGGTGGTCAGCTCAAGAACGCATTCTTGCAGCCTGAGCAAGAGCGAGACCCCATCTTTACCAAAAATAGAAAGAAATTAATTGGACAGCTAAAAGTATATATAGAAAAAATTAGCCGGGCATGGTGGCGCATGCCTGTAGTCCCAGCTACTTGGGAGGCTGAGACAGTAGGATTGCTGGAGCCCAGGAGTTTGAGGTTGCTGTGAGCTAGGCTGACGCCATGGCACTCGCCCCAGGCAAGAGAGTGAGACTCTGTCTCAAAAAAAAAAAAAAAAGAACGCATTCTTGAATTGTTTTTCCTTTTTTTCTGTTTCACTTCTCCTGTCTGTCATTTTTGCTCTCTGGAATTTCATTCCCATAGAAGCTACCTGCATACAAACCTTTGATAAGATACCACTCAGTGGCATTCAATGCCATGAGGCTGAGATTGGCTACCGAGTGAGGAAGGCAGGGAACAGACCCGAGGCCTGAGCTCAGGGACCCTCCGACGCTTAGAGGTGAAGGAGAGGAGGGCTTAGCAGAGGAGACCGTGAAGGCATAACCAGGACAGTGTGGTGTCCTGGAAGCCAAGAGGGAAAACGTTTCCAGGGAGAAGGAATGCTCAGCTGGTCCTTGCTTAGCCGTCGAGTAAGATGAAGATTCAGTGGTGACCGCTGGGTTTCTCCACGACCCTAACGAAGGGCAGTTTGGGTAGAGTACGGAGTGAGGGGAATGGGTTCAAGAGAGAATGGAAGGAAGGAAAGTATAGTCGTCCCCTGTTAACTGCCACTCAGTATGCCCGGGGCATTGGTTTCAGAACCCCCGAAAATACCAAGTCCTCGGACGCTCAAGTCCCCCATATAAAATGGCATGGTGTCTGTGTGTAACCCACACGTGTGCTCCCGCGCACTTTAAACCATCTCTAGAGTACTTATAATACCTAATACAATGTAAACACTATGTAAATAGTTGTTACACTGTGTGTTTTTATTTGTATTATTTTTTATTGTTGGAATTTTCCCCCAAATATTCCAAAATTTTTTTTAGAGACAGGGTTTGCTCTGTGTCACCCAGGCTCGAGTGCAGTGTGGTGTGATCACAGCTCACTGCAGCCTTGTCCTTGCCTCAAGGGACCCTCCCACCTCAGCCCCCTCAGTAACTAGGACTATGGTACACACCACCACCACCATGCCTGGCTAATTTTTTTTTTTTTTTTTTTTTTGTAGAGATGAGTTATTGCTATGTTGTCCAGGCTGGTTTCAAATTCCTGGCCTCAAGCAATCCTCCCACTCTGGCCTCCCAAAGTGTTGGGATTACAGACTTGAGCCACCATGCTCAGCCTTTTTCCAAATATTTTTGATCTGGAATTGGTTGAATCCGTGGATGCAGAACCCACAGATACAGAACAGCCGACCGTATAAATAATTATTTTATGGAGTTTTCCTGTGAAGAAGAGTAGAGAAATGGGGTGCAAGCTGGAGGGGAGTAGGGTGTTAACAGTTTGAATGTGTCCCTCAAAGTTCATGTGTTGGAAACTTAAATCCCAAGGCAACAGGGTTGAGAGAGAGAACCTGTAAGAGGTGAGCAGGCCATGAGGCTGTGCCTTCACAGGTGGATTAATGATATTAACGTGAGACGAGGTTTCTCATGAAAGGATGAGCTCAGCCCCTTTCCCTCGCCTCATCCCTCCCCCCACTGCCCACGTGATGCCTTCCACCATGTTATGATATAGCAAGAAGGCCCTCGCCGGATGCCAGCCCCTTGATCTTTGCTTCCCCAGCCTCCAGAACCACGAACCAAATAAATTTCATTTCTTTATAAATTACCCCGTGTCCACTGTTCTGTTATAGCAGCATAAAACTGACTAAGACACAGGGTCAAGAGAGACTTTTATTTTAAGATGGATGAAATTACAGCATATTTATGCGCTGATGAGAATGATTCAGCAAAGAGGGAAAAACATGATGCAGGAGAGAGGAGGGAGAATTGCCGGAGTGAGGAGATGAGACCTTATGCCCAGTAAAGGTGTTTGCCTCAGATAGGAGCACGGACGGTTTATCCCTAAACTGCAGAAGGGAAAGCAGAATATGGGGCGACTTCTCATGTCCCACGACTGACTCATTGAGTGCTTGACTTGCAAGACATTAGGACTCTGAGTCTGTGCCTCCCACCACTCTCTCCGTTTTGCAGATGAGACCCGGAGAGAACCGACTTGCTGAAGGGCACGGCAGTGACTAGAGGCAGAGCTGGCATTAGCATCCAAGCCCCTCCTGCTCCACCCGGCACATTAGGCCTCTCCTCACCACGTTCTACGCACCCCACCTGTGCTCTGGGTGGTGGATGGATAGTCTAGTGGACTCCAAGAAGGACACTGGGAGAAGAAACAAATTGGAAAACTGAGCAAATTTAAGAATAGGATCAACAAGCCACGGGGTTAGGTAATTTGAAAGTCTGCTAATGAGTTTAAGGGATCTCCCTAGATGTATTCAGGAGAAACTAAGTCACTGTGAGGAAAGCTGTAAACTGGCAAATTGGATTGAGAAAAATCTGTCGAAATGCAGAAAGAGCATAGTGTAGACGCAGATGCGAACAGAAGGACATGGATCCTTCTGGAATATAGATTCCTGGTTTCGAGTATTCCATCAAGCTTTGTTTCCTGGTTTGAGGTTTGGAAATACCAGTTTCGACCTTAAATATAGTTGAATGCAGTATGAGGGGTGGACAGCGAGTTTCTAGAAGGGAGGGCACAGCAGAAGAGGCACAAACAAGCTGGTCCCACGCAGGAGCTGCGCACCAGGTTCTGCCTTGACGCCTGGGAAACTTACGAAACCACTGCATTCTCTTTCCCCTAATTCCATCAGTTTCACAAACATTCCCTGCGCTTTTGTGTGAGGCACTGCGCTCTGTGCTATAGCTATGGGGGATCAGAGAGTAATGGGGCTGGTATAGAAACCAGATAAACCGGGACAGGTCCTGCCCTCAAATCTTTACAGTCTTACAGTAAGAATGAGCTCTTCTCACATCCGGCTGTGATTGGCACGCCCACCGCTCCGTCTCCTGCTGACTCTGCCGCTCAGCTAGCTCAGTCCTGGACGGAGGGAGTGTGTGATATGGGGGAGACTGTGTCTCTAGTCACTGCGATTATAACTCCCTGATTGTGGATTCGAAAATATAAATTATAAACTGCTATTGGGTACAAATTATTCCCATGGGAGCTTGTTGAGCGTGATCCACTTATCTCTAGGGCTGAGCTAGTTAAATCCTGCCCAAGTAGCTGAAAGCCTGTTTGTTTTACGACAAATAGGAGAAAGGGCCCCTCGCTGAGACTTGGGTGTGGGATCAAACTCTAAGCCAATGCTCTAATAAGCGTGTTGGGAGAATAACGCAGGTACAATCTGCGACACCTCTCTTCTGCCTCCGCACTGAAACGATATTGGAAGAGACACGCAGAGTCCAGGTTGTGACTTCCAGCGCTCAGGGTGTTGAGGACAGGTTGAGCGGATGAGCTGGAATGTCACCATGAGATAATTTAGCAAACACTTCTCTGAAGAAATCACCAGGATCTCTTCATTTCTGCAGCCCTTTGCAGCTGTTGCAAAGCTCTGGCGATATCACTGATTTCATGGAATTCCCACATGGCCCCATGTCGTAGGTGGAGCAGGTTTTATTATCACTGTCTTGCAGCTGAAGAGACTGAGGCCCCAAGAGGTGGCATGACTTGGCCCGGGTCACACGGCTAATAAGCAGTTGAGCTGGAGCTCGAATGGGTCTCCTGACTGTGAGTCGAATGCCTAGGTGTCAGCCAGCCATTCCTCTGTGGCCGAGCTCCCTCGTCCCCCTTGGCTCTCAGATGAGAGGCCTTGGGTAAGATCGTGGCTTCAACCCACAACGACCTGCCTTTGAGTCCCAGCTCTGCCCTTGCCACTCGTATGACACTGGGCAAGTCGCCTAACTGTCTCTGTGCCTCTGTTTCCTCATCTGCAAAATGGACACAATACTAGTACCTCCCCATAAGGTGATTTGGAGGAATAAGTGAGATATCATAGAGTGAGCAAAGCAATGTGTGGCATAGTGCAAAGCATCAATAAATGCTATTTCACTCCTGCAAAATCTATTTTCCTCTAAGACATAACCCAAAAGGCAGTCTGTTAAGAGTCTTGCGGAGGGCGTCCTGCTTTCCTCCCTTGCCAACTCACTTTGTGATGATGCCGCCTGAAATTTGTCTCTTTTCACTTTTCAAAGTGCTTCCCCACCAGCACCTGTGGAGATCCTCCTGACCGCCTGATGGGTAGCTAGAGCCCTTATTACGAATGAGGAAACCAAAGTAGGAGAGGCTAACTGACTGCCCTAGGGCAACGCCTCTGTCAGCCTGGGAGCTGGGACTCTTCCCTAATACTTTCAGTTCTCGGTTACTGGAAATCTTCGTTTAGGTGTGTGGGTGTTCTCCCGCCTGGGCAGTGGAAGCTAGGGGACCTAATCGAGTCTCTGCAAACTCAGGATTACCTTTGAGAACCTAAAGAGTGCAGAGCAAAGCAGTTTACATCCTAGAACCCCCAGCCCACTCAGCCTCCCCGCACATCAAGACCTGGACCTGGGACCGGGAAGGTAACTCAAGGCAGGGAGCAAATTCCACTTGCAGCCTGAGACCAGCTCAGAGCTCACTCCCCACAAGCAGGGGAGGGTGGAAAGGTCAAAGGGTGCTGCTCCACCTGAGATTCCAGCGCCAGCTCTGCCCCTTGATATCTGAGAGCACCTTGGACGAGTCAAGGTGCACCTCGATTTCCTCACCTAGGACAGGAAGACTGGATTAGATAACGTCTCAGCTGCCGTCCTGATAACCCACAAGGGATTTGCTTGGGGACAACAGTGACGCATAATGGACAATTTTTAAAAACTTTTATTATGGAAAATTTTGAACAAATTCAAAGTCAACAGAATATAATAGACTCCCACGTGTCTGTCCCCCGACTTCAACAATCATCAACATTCTGTCTTTCTTGTTTGGTCTCTATCTGCACCCCCTTATGCTGCTTGAGGGTTCTTTTTTTTTCTTTTTTTAATTAAATTAAAAAAAATTATTTCTTAATTCGAGACAGGGTCTTGCCGTGTTGCCCAGGCTGGTCTCAAACTCCTGAACTCAAGCGATCCTCCTGCCTCCCAGGTAGCTGGGATTACAGGTGTCTACCACCAGCCCAGCTTGATGGTTAGTTTTTATTGTTCTTTTTTTTTTCAGTGAAATTTACATACATCGACTTGCAGAAATCTTAAGTGTAATGTTGACAGAGGGACCCACCCGTGTAACCTGTGCTTTTATCACAATATAGAATGTTTCCACCTCCCTAGACAGCTCCCTCATGTCCACCGTGGGCAAATGAAGAACTGAATTTATTAACAATTAAGTGAAACATTTCAGTATGAGTTTAGCACGCCCAGGGGTAGCAAATGCTCTCTTTTGGGGGATGGCCAGGCTGGCGTCAGATCTGCAGTCTTAAGCTATTATTTTCCTTCCTGTCCCTATCCACTCCTGTCATTCTTGTGTGTCCCTGGAGCTTATGGCTTTCTCCTCCGTGCACTTCTATTATGAGGCCTCGACTGTGCTGCTGCACATTCTCACGAGCCTGCTTTTCCTCTTTCCGAGACACTAATCCCTCCTCGGCTTCTTCCGTTTGTTCTTTTTCGTTTCTCTCTCCTACAGCTGCCTTCGCGTACCTGTTGCTGTTTTCTCCTTTAGAGTGCTCTGACTTTTCTGCATTCACACCATCTTCTCTGATCTCACTGTCCTGTGTCTCTCTGGTCTGTCCATACCCTGACGCTAGACACCAAGCATGACCCCAGGGTCCAGCGCAGGGCCAGGCACTTGGTCAACACTGAGTGAGTGAATGAATGAATGAAAGCAAAGGATCACATGCTCTGAAACTACCTGCGATCTAGTAACAGTAATGCGGTCCCCTAAAAACTCCAGCCTGTCAGGCTTGCCTGCCCTTTCTGGGCCACATCCTTCTGTCTGCATTGAACAAGAAGCTATTTATCTGCCCCCTTGGAAGCCCCAGCATTTGAAAGGAAGGAGGCTGACTTCCTGGCAAAATGTGACCCAAAGGACCATCCTCCTCCCACTCCCCACCATTTAAAGCACGCGCGCGCGCGCACACACACACACACACACACACACAGAGCAAGCAGGGCTATGAGGGATACTTCCTGTTTTCCTCTCTTGAAAGCATCCTGCATAGATGAAACTGAGGGATCAAAGGGACTGCCTGCCTCTGGGGCTTGGGGACTGGCAGGATGGCTTTTAACCCTCTGCTGTCTCCCACATGTTGAGTGGCACGGGCAGTCTACAGATTTTAACTTCTTGAGGGCAAGGGCCTTGCTGTGCATTCATTCATCAAACATTGCTGTACTCTACCAAATGCCAGGCTTTGAGGATCTGGGGTGATGAAGATGACACAGTCCCTGGCCTCATTCATCTAAAAGTAGTAACGATCCCAAGGGCTAACGTGATCAAGTACTTTCTCTGCATTAGGCACTCACTACATGCTTTTCATGCACTTGGTCCTCACAACAAGCTTCTGGGGCATCGTCTCTGTATTACAGATAAGGAAAGCAAGGCTTATGGAGGTAGAATAACCTGACACAGGCATAGAGTGGTAGGTCTCAGGGCTGGAGTTATAGCCCTGAAACCATTTTTATAGCTGGTACACTAGCCTGCCCCCTGCAGACCTACGTCCCTATCTGAAACATGCAGTGACTCATTGCTAGTAATTTTTACACATGCAGTTTATCTCTGGGCTTGGTCGGGTGGCTTCTGATGAACAGGTTTGTTTGCATCCTACTCACTGTCCCACATTGTACTAGGACAGAGGTGAGTCAGCTTGCAGCCCCTGAGGACTGGCAGCAAGGCCATATCGGCCCCGTTTGGGGGATGAAGACAGTGTCAGGTTCTTGCTTCCCCTCTCCCATTTCTGGAATAAATCAGATTCCCCAGATTTTTTTTTTCATTTGGTTTTGTTTTGCATTTTTTCCAAAGCCTGGCAAGAAAGCTGAGGGATGTTGATAGGGAATGATAGCAAACAAGTGAACATATACTGAGGAATTATCTTGGGCCTTTGCCTGTTATCAGCTCTTGTATTCTTGCAACAAAGATATTATTTACTCCTCTTTTGGGGGACAGGAATTGAGGCTCAGAGTGGTTAGTTAATATGCCCCAAATCACACAGCAAGACACAGCCAGGATTTGATCTTAGGTTTGACTAACTCCAAAATCTGCACTTTAATCTTACTGCCTCCTTGATGCTGAACTTGGCAGAGTGAAAAAGAAACTCCCTTCATGCTAAGGTTTCCAACAAGCCATAGGGGCACGTGAGAGTAGCAAGTAACCTTGAGATCCGTTGGTTAGGGACGCCTGGCACAAAAGGATCTTAAAGCGCTTCCGACTCTGCAATTCTATCTCTTTAAGACCCAGAGCTCCCATGCCAAGCCTGCTCCGTGATCCTCAGAGATTTCAGGGGTGGGGAAACTGGATTGAATGCGCTGACATACAAGCAAAAAAAGACCTCAGCATTTTTGCCTCGCCTCGGTGGCTCTGGCCTTTTTTCTCTCTCTCTCTCTCTCTCTCTCTCTCTCATTTATTTATTACTATGCTATTCCCTGGCCCTGCTGCTGTGTCAATACTGATAAAAGCAAATCGCCCCACAAACAGGTGCAGCTGGGAGCTGCCCCTTGGACAGCTGCCAGGGAAATGTGATCGCTCAGCTGGGTTGACCTGCCCCTGCCCAACCCCCTCTCGGGTTCCAGCCCAGGGCATGTGGCCTTGGGCAGTTAACGTCGGTCCGCATGTCGGAGCCCCGGTATCTCGGTTGGCATCATGGACTGGCGCTGGTGTGTGTGGTTGGGGTGGGGTGGGCGTGTGCAGGAGAGGGGGCTACTACGAGAGTTATCTATTTTCTCTTTCGGTTTCTTCCAACAAATTCAGATAATACTATGTCACCAAGTCCCCCTGCAAGTATTTGAAAATGTTTCCTAAGAATATCACTGCCTGATTTTCCTAGGTAAGAAATATTTGCAATGTAATGATCTAAATGACATTTTCTGAGTACCTCCCAGGGCTTAGCTGTGGGTTCACCTAAATAAACATTCTGTGAGCCAACCCGGTTGTCCAGAATGCATTTTGATGCTACCAAGCCATGTGACTTTGACTCTGGTTTGCAAAAGATTTTATTTCATTTCCCCTCCCCCATTCCAGTGTTTTGTCCCCAAGCATCACTTCCCCACTTCCCTAGGGCACCAGCCTTTCCGGAAATGCCCTAGCTCTGCGTGCAGCCTCCACCTCCCGGTGTGGATCGGGCAGTGACCGCGCGGCGCCCGAGCCAGCGCCCGAGCGGAGCCGCAGGGCGGGCCTGGGCGGAGGGCAGGGGCCGGGCGGCCGGGCCAGGCTGCCCGCCTGCCGCAGAGCCGCGCGCAGCTCGGAGGGAGGAGGTTGCTATGCAAATGCCGCGGCGTCCTGCGGCACCCCCTACCCAGGGGCCCTCTGGTTGCCAAAACAGACCATTCCCCAGAACAGTCGCCTGGAAACGGGCGCTGTCTAGCAGCCTCTCGCTAGCGGCGAGCCAGCTGTGCTGCCAGGAGGAGCTGGGTCAGGGTGTGCAGGCGTCCGCGCGCCCCTCCCCACCCAGCCTCCACCTCGGGGCAGGGAGCGGCGGCTGTGCCCGCGGCGGAGGGGAGGGAGGGCACTAATTGGATTGGAACACTCCTGAACCGCATCGGCTGCTCCTCCCCGGGGAGGGGGCGGGGGAGGCTGCAGACTGCCTTTGTGATCGGCCTCGGCCTCTCCCTGCCTGCAGCCTCGCCCTGGCCTGGTCTTTACTGGCCTGTGCCCACCCATCGCTGCCCTAGGGCGCAATGGCAAGCTCATTGTAAAATGGAGGCGGCAGGCATGGATCAATCGCGAAGATGAAATTCAGCCTTGATAAGGATGGAGCTACAGGGGATCTGACGTGGTTCGGAGGGAGCAGGGGAGGATGCAGATTTGCCCCAGCTCCCAAGTCAGCACCCTAGCTACTTCAGCCCGCCACACCCTCCTCTTTCCAGCACCTTCTCATCAGCCCAGCTGTGCCCACCAGACCTTCCCTAAACCTTGGGAGAATTTACTTTTCCTACTGCGTTTGGCACCAGTAGAGCTGCCTGGGCATTTAAGTGTGTATATCCTGCACTCACCAATTAAACCACAGTGTAAACTTTTGGCCAGTGGTGTGCATGTAGTCCCAGCTACTCAGGAGGCTGAGGCAGGAGGATCACTAGAGCCCAGGAGTTCGAGGCCAGCCTGGGCAATAAGCGAGACCCCCGTCTCTAAAAACAAGACAAAACAAGACAAAACACCCTTCAGTATAAATTTTTGAATGATGGCACCCATATGATATCTCTGCAATGGCTTCCCTTGACCATGAAGAGCACAACAGATTTTAACAGAGTCACTCGAAGGTAGGCACAAGCGATCTTAGTCAACATGGCCACCCTGGGAGGCCGCCAGTGTTGTCTTTGCAGCAACTGTTTTTAGATTGGCCTTCAGAGACTAGGAAAACCTCACAAAACTCTTCTGGGATTGGGGAGGGGAGGAGATTCAGTGACAGCCTGAGTGACATTAAGCCAACAGGTGGGCTACAGAGAAAGTGAATGACAAGGCACACCAAGCATCTCCAGCAGTCCAGACGCCAACTGCCAGCAGGCAGAGGTGTGACGTAAGCACACGTGTGTGATGGGGGCCAGGGGACAGCTTTGGGCCTCCATGCTGGGCAAGGGAGTCCCCTTCCTTCATAATCCCTGAGACGCCGGGGAGTTTTATGTACTCAAACAGCACGTCTTCATTCAGTCCGGCTTAGCCGGGCAGCGTGTGAATGTGTAATCTCTCTGCCTCCTCTCTCTCCCTCTCTTCCTCGTGTATCGAGTTCCTACTGTATGCCAGGCACTGAGCTAGGCATTGGAGAGTCAGAGAATGATTAAATTAGTATCATTCCATATTTATAAGGAGAAAAAAAGAAACTAAACCATAGTGTAGGGGACATTTGCCATGCCTGTGGTCACCAGCATCTTTTGATCAACTTCCTATTGGTGGGCTTTTTCCATCTCATAAATCCCACTTCCCCAAAGTGAAGGCCAGAAATTTACATTCCCTGATGACCTTGCAACACAAGGTGTAGGCATGTGACCAAGGTTCCACTCATCTGATGCACCCACATGAGATTTTGGTTTGGAAGAGGAGCAACCGAGGAAGCAGGTGTCTTGAGTGAGGAGGGGGCCGAAGGAAGCCTCTGCCCTTGCGGGCACTGGGAGGGGTGATCTGGCGTTCAGTTTCCAGCAGTGTTGAAGGGGGTGGCGAGAGGTGAGCTGCAGAATTTGTGCTGAGGTAGCTACAATGGTGGATTTGCTGGAAAAGTCCTTCTGGGTGGTTGGGGCGTCATTCCTGAGTGCTGAGCCTCTACGCCTGTGTTCCCTTCTGGAGTCTGTGATCCTCTTAATATTTTTTAATCAGTTCCTTTTCTGCAGATTCTGTTGTTTGCAACTAAGAAGTCTGACGAAGATGGGAAGGGATGGATGAGTGGGTGGCTGGGTGGCTGGATGCATAGGTGGAAGGGCGGGTGCGTGGGTGGAAGGCAGACGAAGGCCGGTAGGTGAGCAGGCACCAAAATATTGTTGTCTTTTTTAAAAATGGAATTATAGGTTATTTTGTTTCTCTCCGGGTCACTGTATTGTCTTCCCTCCCTCCCTTCCTTTCTTATTTTTAAAACAATGAAAGCATGATGCTTGTATAATAATAATAAAAAAAGTTACCAGAAACCCAGACCTAGAGAGCTCACAGTCCAGTGGGAGATGAGCACCGGAAGGGGGAAGCCCACTGTGAACCCTGGAGGTTCTAAGCCAGGATGGGCCCTGAAGGGCCTTCGCTCTGGACTCAGATGCCACTGTCTCACCAGGCTTGCCCTGGCCTCCAGCACAAAGCCTTCCTTTCTCTTCATCCTCTGAACCCCACACCCCTGGCTGTGCCCACCACTCAGAGGCATGCACTTGGCTCATGCTGCCTCGTGACATCGTTCCTATTGTTACCCGGCAATCCTGTTTTACCTTGAGCAAGGATGACATGCACATTCGTGACTCATCTCATATTGTTCTGCCCTCTCCCAGCTCTGGACTCAGCATCGCTGGCTGTCACTCAGCTGGCACGTGCCACAGCCTTGCTCCGCAGCTGTTTATCACATGGGCACAACCCATCGCCCAGCACAGACTGTCAGCTCCACGGCGGCTACAATGGCAACTTACGTGATTCCTGCAAATCCCATTCCCCGCAACTTCACAGAAAGTAGGATTTCAGGGTATGCCCGTAGAAGAGAATCATGTTTCTTTCCACGTTGATGACTTTCTCCATAACCAAAATTGTGAGCTTTTGCAGCAGAGCGCTTTCATCCACTCGGTCAGCCAGTCAGTCGGTCAGCATTTAATGAGCTCCTACTGCCGCGTTGAACGCTGGGGACAGAGCTGAATAAGGCACAGCCACTCCTCACGAAGTGTTGCAGGTTAACAGCGAGAACAGACGCATGGACAAACGAGTGGTGGGAAAGCGGAGTAAGGACTCTGAAAGCCAAGTGTGGAGGGTACAGGAGGGTTGGGGGCAGAAAAGTCTTTTTCACAGGAACAATATCAAATGCTGATTCTAGGACGGCTCTGTTCTCAGGGCTTAACGTGCGCTCGTCCACTTAACCTCACAACCGCAGCAAAGCAGGCGATGTTAGCACCCCCGTTTTACAGGTGAGGAAACCAAGCCCCGAGAGGCATAAGGTCTTGCAGGGTTGCACAGCTGGTGAGTTGCAGAGCTGGGATGTGCGTGCAAACTCTGACATCCATGTGCCAACTGCTGCACCGCACTGCCTTTGCAGGACCGGGAAAGCGCAGAATCAGTGATCACCAGGCTCAGGGTGTGGAGGCTGCCTGTTCTGTTCAGCTGGGACGTGGTGCCCTGGGAAATGGTATGGTGCAAGGAGCAGCCACCCAAAATCGTTTTTTTTTTTAGATAGCCACAGAAGCTGTGACACCCAAAATACTTTAAAAAGTAATAGGTGAGAGGGCCAGGCGGGGTGGCTCATCCCTGTAATCCCAGCACTTCGAGAGGCTGAGGCGGGAGGATCACTTGAAGCCAGGAGTTTGAGACCAGCCTGGGCAACAGTGAGACCCCATCTCTACAAAAAAATAAAGTTGGAAGGCCGGGCGTGGTGGCTCACGCCTGTAATCCTAGCACTCTGGGAGGCCAAGGCGGGCGGATCGTCCTGAGCTCAGGAGTTCGAGCGAGACCCCATCTCTACCAAAAATAGAAAGAAATTAATTGGACAGCTAAAAATATATATAGAAAAAAATTAGCCGGGCATGGTGGCGCATGCCTGTAGTCCCAGCTACTCGGGAGGCTGAGACAGTAGGATTGCTCGAGCCCAGGAGTTTGAGGTTGCTGTGAGGTAGGCTGACGCCAGGGCACTCGCCCCAGACAAGAGAGTGAGACTCTGTCTCAAAAAAAATAAATAAATAAAATAAAGTTGGAACATTAGCTGGGTGTAGTGGGGCTCATCTGTAGTCCCAGGTACTTGGGAGGCTGAGGCAGGAGGATCACTTGAGCCCAGGAGTTTGAGTTACAGTGAGCTACAATGACACCACTGCACTCTAGCATGGGTGACAGACCTTGTCTCAAGAAAAAAAAAAAGTAATAAGTGAGAACTCACTGTCACAGCCTTGATGGATAATTTCACTCCTAAAGAGTGGTTGACCTAGACAAAATTGTAAGGTTGTCAGAATGCGCTTCTCCTGCCCAGGTAGAAGAAGAAAACTGGTTTTGAAATCACAGGGACTTGGAATCTGGTCCCCGCTTTGTCACTGGCCAGTTAAGTGACTTTGGGCAAGTCACTCAATGTCTCTGAGCCTCAGTTTTCTCCACTGGTAATTGAGGATAATAACCTCATAGTGTTGACACAGGGTTGGATGAGATGATGCTTGTCTTTCAGCTTAGAATGCAAGCTGGTCCAAAGTGACGTCTATTTAATTTTAAGTCCACCATGCCTTATCGACAACTCCCAACATCTAACAGCTCTGAAAACAAAACACATTTGGCAAGAAAACCTGAGCTGAACTAACACAGGGCAATGTACAGTCTTTCTTTATTCCTAATTACTGTGATTGCCTAATTACCCATATACTTTTTTTTGCAGCAATTTGGGTTTTTTGTTTTGTTTTGTTTTAGAGATGGGGTCTTGCTATGTTGCTCAGGTTGAACTCCTGGGCTCCAGCGATCCACCTGCCTCAGCCTCCTGAGTAGCTGGGACAGCAGGCATGCGCCACCACACCCAGCTTGCAGGAATATTAATGTGTTTGATTATAGGGTGCTATCCCAGATTCTGCTAGGGGCATTATAAAATACCTGGTATGGCTTTTCTAAAATTCAAAAGACTCTGAGTTACAAAACACGTCTGACCCCAAAAGCATCAGATAAGGGATTTGGACCCGCATTATCTCCTCCCTAGATCACTCCCTCCACTCCCGGTCCCCTCGCACCCCAAGTGTTCAAATGGGCATCTAGAATCGACCCTTCCCATTAAAAGAAATACATATGCACCCACATACCCTTCAGGCTCTCCCTCAGCCAAGCTGCTTCCCTCCCACTGTTCCTCTACTTCCTTTCTTCGCCACCCCATTGAATTTAAGTGCTCTTCCCCCCATGCCCTAGTTAAGAAGGCAGACTTCGAAGATGTCCCCTTCTCTGAGCTACTCTGCTTGTATAGTCTCGGCTCATTGTTACTTGTTTGTGGGCTGCAGAGCTGCTGTAAGAAGTCACTCTGTCAATCTGCGCTCCAAATACGACCAGCCCATTGTGCAAGTAAAAATCTGGTGCGTAACTGTGCTGCTCCTTTCAACTGTTGCTATGAATCTTCCCAGTTGACCAAAGCCCAAAATAACAGCTCCTCTCATTTGCAGGGTTGCAAAAACTTCCAGAGGGAAAAAGGAGTCCTCTTGCTGGAGCAGGGTTGAAACCACTGAGCCGGGCTGTCTCGGTAGCATGTCATCCCCCTTGGCACAGGGGAATCATGAGACCTGAGATCAAGTACCGGCTCTTCCCCTGGCTGGTTAGATGATCTTGGGGGCAGCCCCTTGTGACTTGGAGAGCTTTGGTTTCCTCATCATGGAGCAGAGATCATGAAAATTATTTGGCAGGATGGTCACACAGATTACATGAAATAATGAAAGGGCTTTGAAAACTGTGAAGTGTTGCACAAATGTGAGGGTGGTTGTTGTTATCTTCTTGCACACATTGTCAAGTTAAGCGTGGGGATGGTTTCTATGACATCGTCCAACCCTGTCACCTTCCACACTGAACACAGGACTGAGGGTAGAGAGAGGACCTCATAGAAAACATTTCAAAGTAACTCGCACAGAGGCTTACCAGACAGTAGTGCTTGGTCAGGAGGCAGGGCGGCGCGGTGGTTCAGAACCATGGGCCCTGGTACGACCCACTCTGCCACTCGCTAGGTTACGTCGAGTCACAGGTGTGCATATTTAACATTTGGGTAAACATCCAGATGTTTCTTTCTGCACTGTCTCCTATCAGAGTGAAAATGCCTGTTTCCCCGCGACCCAACCAGCCCACATTTTTAACTTTAAATTTTATGAATTTTTCAACTAGGTAATATTTGCAGATGGCAAAAAGTTTAAAAAGGTAGAAAGAACATACAGTGAGAAGTCTCTACATCCCTGTCCTAGCCATCTGTGTCCCCTCCCCAGAAACATAAACTTCGATCTTGGCCTGTTTGTAAATGGAAAATGGTATCTCACTAAATAAATCTCACCATTATTTTGATGTGAAAACAAACCAATATGTATTATGGAATAGAATGTTGCATTTAAGTGAACTTTAGAATAAAACAGGAGACTTCAAAGACATTTTATGCTCAAGGGTGGAGCGAGGGGGGCCTACCACTGGCTCTGCCTCCTGCCTTCTTCTGGGGGGAAGCTGGGCACAGCTCCGAGTTAGTCTAGAAAGTGAAGGTGGGAGGCGCCCCCACTCCCCTCGATTATGTTGGTTTTCCTCATTGCCTCGGGCACCCGATTACAATCCCTCCCTTACGTCTCTTCCTGCCCTTGACTTGGTCTCCACTTTGCTGCCTGACTTTGAGTCCATCACCTCCCACTCGGGGCTTCAGTTTCCTGACTTGTGAAAAGGGGGGTTGGACGAGGCCCCATTCCAGGTGTAGCATTCCAGGACTGATCAACTAATTCACATTAAGGTGTAGATGACTGATAATAGCTTAACGTATTACCTCCCCTGTGGGTGGAAACATTTGAAGCGATGCAATTTCTCATCCCAAAAGAATGAATGTGCATGGTGCAATTTCAGGCATGGTCACAGGTGGGTGGGGATGATGTGCGGGGAGGGGGCACCTTTCCTGGCCACCCTCCCAGTGGTCACCGTAGACCCCCACCAGCTCCAGCTCAGGGTGAGGTCAGCGCTGAGGGGACGAACTGGCTGATTTCCCTCCCTCACCCCACACTCCACACTCATTTTTCTCTGGCAGTGACCAAGAGCAGGGTTTTGTCACACGGAAAAATGCGTCATCAGGGAAACCCACGTGTGTGGCCTGGAAAGCTACCCTGTCCCCTGGGGCATGGGTTCGGTGGGGTGTTTAGCAGCTTGGCTTCCGTGTTCGGGGTCAGTCCCCATCCTGGGCAGGCGAGGAGCCGCTGCAGGGCCATCAGCTTCCTGCCAGAGCAGGTGGTCCCCGCCACACCTGGATCCAAGACGTCTGCTTTTCACCGAGGGAAAGAGTCTGTGCCAAGTGCTGTCTGGTTTTGTTTGCTGTAGAAGGTTTGGTTTGGCTTCTGAATTTTCAGGGAAGGTGTGAGACAGGGGGTGGCCCACAGCCACCGTCAGCCTGGCAGAAATAGGAAAAGCATCTCTTCAGCTGTGCAGCCTAGGCTGGCTGCTCTGGAGCAGCGCATGGCACGCCGTGCCCCGGCTTATATTCCCTGCCAACCCCCAGACCACCCTCGGCGCCATTTTGTCCCACCTGCTGTCTGGGCCTTCAGTGGAGGTGGCTGGGGGAAGCCAGTCTGTGCTGCAGCCAAAACAGTGGTAGGTGGGAGTGGAAACCAGGGCGGTGGCGGTAGTCCCGACTCTGCTGGCAGGGCTGAGAGGCTCAGATCGGATCGGAGAGGGGCGTGCCTCACTCTCTGTCAGAATCTCCACCATCCCATCCTCCTCCTCTCTGGACCAGGGCAGCGTCTCCAGACATGTGGATGCTCAGCCCATGAACCCGCAGAGCTCTAGACCCTCCCTCCTCAAGAGTGGGCCATGCCACAGCGCGGGCCTCATCTGGGAGCACAGTTAGAAACGCAGAACCTCGGACCCATCCAAGGCTGTTAAATCAGAATCCGAATTTTTACAAGATACCAGGTTGAGATGCTACATGCCTCAGCGAGGTAGGAATGCAACAGGAGCTCCCTGGGGAAGCCTCGTCTGAGGGGAGGACCACAGCCTGGTTTAACTGAGGGAGATGACGCAGGACCGATGCTGGGATGACATGCTGAACTAGGGAGGGGCCTTTAATTTCTTTTAAAATGGTGTTTTTGGTTTTATTTTCATCTGTTTTAAAATAGGCAATCCATTTACATAGTCAAAATTCTAAGGGCGCAGAAGGGTATGTAAGATTCAGTTTCTTCCACAGACCTGTCTCCTAGCTGCTTCCCCTCTCAAAGGCGGCCTATATTACTAGTGTGTTATGTGGCCCAGAGACAGTAGATTATGCAAATAAAAATGTGTGTGTGTGTGTGTGTGTGTGTTTTCATACTCACCTGACCCCTTTTAAAAAAGTGCAAATGGTAGCCCACTACACACGGTGTCTGGACCTTGCTTTTTTTCACCTAATTTATCCTGTAGATCATTCTGTGTCAATATGTAAAGAACATCCTAGATTACATTTCAGCTGAATATTATTCCACTCTAAGGATAGACCTTAATTTATATTGCCAGGCCCCTACTGATGGACTGTTAGGTTGCGTTTAATGCAACCTAATTTTCAAATCTTAGAAACCGGAAGGTCATTTAGTACAGCTCCCACTGGGATGAGGTATTCTCTCGTAGTGTCCCACTGCACATCTGAGACCTGGATGCAATGTCACCTTCTCTGGGAAGCTCCCCCTCCCACTCCCTCCCATAACCCTTGCACGTACCTTAGCTGGAGTCCCGATCACAGGATACGATTTAGGCAAAGGCATGGTAACCCTTGCTTTTTTATCCTCTCGACCCTGCCCCACTGCAGAGCACAGTAGGTGCCCAGCCACTGTGGCTGGAATCAAAGTGACCACATCTGAGAGCAGAATTCTCCAGATTCTCTGCTTGGACACTTTCAGTGACAGGGACTTCACATCCTCAAAAGCTCGCCTGTCTTTGAGAGGCTACATCAGACGGTCCCATGATGGAGTGAAGCCTGTTTCTCCCTCTGGGTTCTAGTGAAGCTTCTAAAACAATGCACATTTAATCCCTCTTCCAAATATTTAGGATGACCACCTTTCTCCAAGCCAAATACCCGTCCTGCCCCATTTCCCATGGGCCCTGTCTCCAGATCCTTCCCCTCCTAGTATTTTCTCCCAAACGCTTTTTGGTTTGTAATAGGATTCATCTACAAAGTGATGTCTGACCACTACACACCTATTAGAACAGCTGACATTTAAAAGACTGATCATACCAAGCACTGGCCAGGATGTGGAGCAATGAAAAGTCCCCAATGCTGCTGGTGGAACATTAAATAGAACAGGCACTTTGGAAAACAGTTGACAGTTTCCTAAGAAGTTAAACGTACATCTTTCATATCACCTAGCCATTCCACTCCAAAATATTTACCCAAGATAAATGAAAGCACATGTCCCTTCAAAGGCCAATGTTTACAGCAGCTTTGTCTGTAATAGCTAAGATTTGAAAACAACACAAATGTCTATCAACAGTGAATGGATCAGCTGCTGTATATCCATACTATAGAATACCAATGAGCAAAACAAAAATCCTACTGATACAAGCTATTGACACAATGACAGTGTACATCGATGAATCTCAAAATAACTATGCTGAGTAAATGAAGCCAGATAAAAAGTAATAAGAGCTCATACTATATGATTTCATTTATGTAAAATTCTTAAAAATACCAACAAGCCTACAGAGACAGAAAGCAACGTGGTGGTTGGGTGGGGCTGCGGAGGCAGGGAGGAGCGGGAGGAAGGGACCCCAGACTGAAACGAGGGAGCCGGGGCGATGGACGTGTTCGCTTGATTCTGGCAATGAGCCCGAAGTTTATGCGTGAGCCGAAACTTAACAAATTGCATACATTAAACATACGCATTTTATCGTACGTCAATGATATCTCAAGAGGGCTGTTTAAAAAAACCTGATATCTGGGACTGGCCACATCCTCTCCATGTCGTTTGACTGACGTGGTGCAGAGCAGGACAAGGGGCTTCTGCGACTTGGTTGCTATTCTCCCTATTGCTGGAGCCCCACATCATGTAAGCTATTTTAGGGGCCGTATCACTGTGCTTTAAGTTCAGCAAAAATTCCAAGACCTTAATGTCATGAACGCTAACAAGTCTCCCCAACTTCAGTGTGAATTGTATCAGGGTTATTTACCCCTTTGATGCTCATTTTTAGGTGTAATGGAGTAGGTGGTGGCAGAGTGTGGTGGAAAGAGTATGAACTCCGGGCTCAGATTCCTTTGACTGGAAGGAACTTCAGGGTGGGTAAGTTATTCAACTTCTCTGAGTCTCCATTTCCTCATCTGTAAAGTGGGTTAATATTTCTGATCTTCTAGAGGTGTGACATTAAAATGATACATAAAGAAAATGAACTTAAAGGCCAGGTGTGAGCCACCACACCTGTAATTCCAGCACTTTGGGAGGCTAAGATGGGAGAATCACTTGAGGCCAGGAGTTCAAGATCAGCTTGGGCAACATAGTGAGACCCTATCTCTAAAAAAAAAGTCAATAAATAAATTAGTGGTGGTGTACACCTGCAGTCCCAGCTATTCTGAAGGCTGAGGCAGGAGGATCATTTGAGCCCAGGAGTTTGAGACTGCAGTAAACTATGATAGTGCCACTGCGCTCTAACCTGGGAGACAGAGTGAGACCCTGTCTCTAAAATAAATAAATAAATAAGGAAATGAACTTAACACAGTTCTCAGCCCATTGTGGCACTCAATGGAGAGAAGCTAATTTTACAGTTCCCTCACTCCTGACTGTCACAACCTTTTAAAATCTTCATTCTGCATATGCCAGACCTCTCATAACATCTCTGTATTTGATTAGCAGACCTACATACCTTTATTGGAATTTCTAACATAAACATTGAAACAGGCCAAGTCAAAACCTGTCCCATGGCACATTACCATTGGGAGCAATGAGTTCAGTACTGCATTTTAAAGGGTGGCAGCTAATAGGCTGGCTAATGTAGAAGATGTCAGAGGAGTGTGGGATAGATTAAAAGCGGAGCGACGGCTGTGGAAACCAGAACGGTGGTTCCTCAAAAAATTAAACAGAGTCACCATATGATCCAACGATTCCATTTCTGGGTATATACCCAAAAGAATTGAGAGCAGGGACTCGAACAGATATTCATACATTCGTGTTTGTAGCTGCATTTTTCACAATAGCCAACAGGTAGAAGCAACCCAAGCGTCCATTGACAGATGAATGGATAAACAAGATGTGGTACACATCGTGGAATATTATTCAGCCTCGAAAAGGAAGGGACGTCTGACACATGCTACATTGGGTGAATCTTGAAGACATCATGTGAAGTGGAATGAGCCAGACACAAAAGGACAAAAACTGTGCGAGGCCACTTAATAGGAGCTATCTACCCATAGAAGCAGAAAGTAGAATGGTGGTTGCCAGGGGCGGGAGGGAGCAGAGAATGGGGAATTACTGTTTAGTGGGTATGGAGTTTCAGTTTGGGAAACTGAAAAGGTTCTGGAGATGGATGGCGGTGATGGCTGCCCAGCAACGTGGATGCCACTGAACTGTACACCTAAAAATGGTTTAAATGGTAAACTTTATATTACGTATTATGATTAAAAAGGGAGGAGGGAGCAGAGCTTGCTTGGCAGCGGGAGGGCCTGGCTGTGGGCTGGGACAGCTAAGCTGGGATAGCTGGAGGACAGCCGCACCTTGTCAGAATGGGGAGTTGCAAGGACTGAGGCTAAGCTTGCCCTGTTGAGCCTTTAAGTCCAGGTTGAGAAATCTGGATTTAAGATCCTCACTGACTCTCTCCTTGGGGTCAAGCCTTTGTCTCCTGGTTAATGAACAGTTTCCTTGGGGCGGGGTAACCCAGGAGCTCTATAGCTGGCATATTAGATTATGTGGACGGTTCACGCGTCAGCCATCAGTAGTGGGTTTGTCATCAGAGAGTGGGCACAGATGGCAGAGGACGCTGGATGGGTAAGTCTTGATGAGAAAGGTCTTCGGTGTCTTAGGAGTGCAACAACACTGGGCGATTTCCCCACTCCCGAGCAGGGTGCCCTTAACTGTTCTGTGCCTAAGTTTCCTTATCTGTAAACTGCAGGTAGCAGTGTCCTTGTGTAACAGGGATAGCGGGGATGAAAAGGAAAAACCCCACACGCTAAGTGTTGGCCACTTTTGTCTTCTGTCTCCTGCTAAGGAGGAAGGATGTCGGCTGGCCCGTTCAGATGCTGTTTCAGGCCAGGTGAGGCAGGACAAAGCCTGCCTGGAGACGAGCCCAGCAGAACTAGGTTGGGGTTTGGGGTGTGGGCGGAGAGCAGTCGGACGCGGGGAGGGAGATAGAAGCCCTTGTGTGTTTTGTGACATGGTTTCCCCTTTGTGCTTCCTCAGGTGGTTCTTAGAAAAGACCTACTGTGACGCTGCCCAAGTGGTGTTGGAATCTAAGCTTCGTTTGAACGCTGTGATGGGCCTCCAGGTGACCCAGTGCATCCGGGTTACATTCGTGAAATGACACATCGCAGGGGCTCAACCAATGCTCACTTATTATCCTGCAAGGAGGCAGATCTGGGAGCCGGACAGATGAGGGCTGGTATCTTCAAAGAGCCAACAGAACCCCTTCCTGAGAAGTCCCCAACCCCTCCCTCTCTCTAGAGCTGCACTGTCCAATATGGCAGCCATTAGCCATAAATATTTACATTTTAATTAAAATTTATTTTATTTTTTTTTTTGAGACAGAGTTTCACTCTGTTGCCTGGGCTAGAGTGCCGTGGCGTCAGCCTAGCTCACAGCAACCTCAAACTCCTGGGCTCAAGCAATCCTTCTGCCTCAGCCTCCCGAGTAGCTGGGACTACAGGCATGTGCCACCATGCCCGGCTAATTTTTTCTCTATATTTTTAGCTGTCCAATTAATTTCTTTCTATTTTTGGTAGAGACGGGGGTCTCGCTATTGCTCAGGCTGGTCTCGAACTCCTGAGCTCAAACAATCTGCCCGCCTCGGCCTCCCAGAGTGCTAGGATTACAGGCGTGAGCCACCACGCCTGGCCTAATTAAAATTTAAAAAAATTAAAAATCTAGTTTTCAATTGCACTTAGCCACACATCAAGTGCTCAATAGCCACATGTGGCAACCGAACTGGACGAAGCAGATATAGAATATTTCTTTCAGCACAGAAAGTTCTGTCAGACAGCATTGCTCTAGAAAGATGACAAGAAAGCCCCAGTAGGTCAGTCGGTTTGTTTATACCCTGACTTGTTCCTCAAAGGATGCGAGGCAGCTGAGGCCACTCTGAGGCCCCCAGACCAGTGTGCTGGAGACAGGGGAAGGCTGGCGTGTGGGCTGACCTGGGTCAGAAGTGGAGCTGCGGAGAGAAGCCAGGCCCAGATAGGAAATGGGAGGGAAGGCGGAGGTGGGGATGTCGCGGGAGGGAGTGTCAAAGGACAAGGCCATGTGCAATCAGACGTTGAGCAATGAGAACACTGCCGGAAGAAGCTCCCGGTTCTTCTTAGCAGTTTATGGTTCTCCGACCTGTTTAATCAAGGAGTCCCCCGTGCCCTGCTGTTCTCAGATACAGGTTCCAAATTCCAGCTAATCAGATGCAATTAGAGGATATTGTTGGGTGCAAGTTCTGACTCGCAGCACTGCGGGTAGGATGCCAGGCCTGGATCCCTGCTCGCCGCCCGCTGGCACGTTGTGAGCAGCTGCGCCAGGGGTGGCAGGGCCGGGAAACGTCCTTCCTGGCGGTGGGTGGTGTGCGCGCACAGGCTGCAGGGAGCCAGCCCTGGGTGCCAGCCTGCCATCCTTTCAAAGCAAAGAGCCACTCCAGGGATGGATTCTTTTCGAGGGCAAATCAGAGTTTAAAAAATGTTTACTAAGTCTGACTTTGTGTTAAACTCCTTTCTGGGGATTAAAGAACAGCCAGTCTTATATTAAGATGATTTTAATTTAATCTTTGTTGGGAAGTTCGAAGATATCACAGGGTGGGTTGGAGTGCCAAGGGGAGCATCTCCTTATTGCTTAATTTGAGATAATGGCTGGGCGCGGTGGCTCACGCCTGTAATCCTAGCACTCTGGGAGGCCGAGGCGGGCGGATCGTCCTGAGCTCAGGAGTTCGAGACCAGCCTGAGCAAGAGCGAGACCCCGTCTCTACCAAAAATAGAAAGAAAATTAATTGGACAGCTAAAAATATATATATAGAAAAAATCAGCTGGGCATGGTGGCGCATGCCTG
>RJWJ010020596.1:0-28877 GCA_004363605.1 Indri indri | reverse complement strand
GGCATGTGCCACCATGCCCGGCTAATTTTTTCTCTATATATTTTTAGCTGTCCAATTAATTTTCTTTCTATTTTTGGTAGAGATGGGGTCTCGCTCTTGCTCAGGCTGGTCTCGAACTCCTGAGCTCAGAACGATCCGCCCACCTCGGCCTCCCAGAGTGCTAGGATTACAGGCTTGAGCCACCGCGCCCGGCCTGAAATGTACCAACTTTTTAAAGCATGAGAATTATATATTAGTAATGACCAACAAACTAATTTGCATAGCTAATAGCTATATTTAATTTGCATAATTAGCAGCTATATTTAGATGGGAAAAATAAGTTGTGTAAGGTTAGAGGTCTAAGTAAAGAACCGAATTTCTTCTTTGTAGAAACTAAAGGTGTATTTTGAATTCTTTTTTACTGAGGTCACCACAGGAAATAAACTTGATTTTGGATCTGCCTAGGTTGTTCTGCAGAATGGTGTTATCACTGTCTGATATGAGTTTTTTGTGCTTTTATTGGAAAAATGGTTATTGTATTTTATGGTGTGCAGATAAATGTAAGCATATCATATTCCTGATTCTTTTTCACATTTTCAGTGACCGTTTAACAAAATCAGAATTAGGTCAAATTTATTTAAAGAAAATAAATTTGATCTATTTCCGATTTTGTTGAATATTGAATTTTTTTGGGAAACAGGTTGCTAAGCAAATTAACCATTTGTAAATATAATTTGAAGGGTGATGTTTACTTAAGATTACTTTCAAGCACATTAGAAGAGGCCATTTATAGCACATTGATAAGATAATTACAGGTGATTCTTCACTGTTATAGCATGTGGCTGACAATCTCAGCTTTACTAAGTTAAGGATGATATATGACCTTATAAGTACTGTATTTTAAAATTTAGATTTCTAACATTCTGACTGGACTACTCTTGGGTGAGTAAAATAATATAGGACTTACTCGGGGAAAAAATGAATTCCACAGATTATCTATGATACAAGTAGATGACCTAAAGGTATCAACTTTTAAAAAGTTTTCCCCTGAAAGCATATTAACTATTTCACTATCATTTAAATATTAACTATTTCACTATCATTTAGCTTTGCATTTTTGTTTCACTTCTTCATTTCTGCAGAGGTCATTGGAATAATAATAGTACAAAAAATTTCTCCCCTGTTGCAAGATACTGTACTTTTGTTTAGGAAATGTGTTTTTCAGTATAAACCTAAATGAACTGAGGAAATACACCAGAGAGAATGGGCAACTACAAAGGGAAGTGTTGGGACAAAATATGTTCCAGTAATAATTGTGGTAGATTTGTTGGTGATTTGTTACCTCAGTGGTGTAGTGTAGTTTGTATTTTGTGATTAACAACAATTTTGACCAAGTGGGAATAAGAAAAGAGTCAAATGAAGTATTTGTGCCCATATAAGGGACGAGTAGGAATTTTTTGCATAGCTTTCTAAATTTGATAACTATTTCCATGAGTTTACTTGTTAAAATGAAGTATGAAAGAAGAAAGTGTGAAACAGGTTTGCTGTAAGAAATAGAAACATTTTCTGAATCGTTTCATTATTTTAGACTTGCAATCCAAAAAGGTACATTGATGGGTTGTCTTGGAGATAGTGTGCATTCTGATTATTTGGTTGAGATCACATTGAGGTTTTCAGTGATGGAGACCAACACAGACTTGTTTAGATTGGATAAGAGTTTGTTTTGAATACCTTCGTCATTTCTAACTGTGCATTTGTAATGAATTCAGAGTAATCAAGGTTTTGGAGCTCATTCTGTTAATAATAGGATTTATAGACCTTCCCTATCCCTGGAATTTTTGGGAAATCTTTAGAATGGCTTTGGGAGTAGTGTCCCTTATGGTTTAGGAAATACAGAATATATATTCATTTTTACCACTAAAAAATGAAGTTGAGCCAGATCCATTGGCACAGCTGTAGTCCCAGCTACTTGGGAGGCTGAGGCAGGATGGCTTGAGCCCAGGAGTTTGAATCCAGCCTGGGCAATGTAGCAAGACTCCATCTCAACAACAAAAAAAGGAATTAGCATTTTTTAAAAAAGCTTATGATAAAAATCGTTAGAAATTTATCCTTTTGGCTTGAGAAATGGGAAAAAAATTAGGAAACTTTAAAGAAGAAAAAGAAAAAAAGATTGTCATCTTTTCAGAGTAGGCTTGAATCAGTGTAGTCAGCTAGCCAGTAGTCTTCTATGTTATTGTGTGTGTCACTGGGAAAACAAGTAAACAAGAATTGTGTTAATTTCAATCCCGTTAGAATTCTGGGAGTGGAAACTGATTATGGAGCCAGAACTCAATTTATTCCAAGTAAAGAGGTAGAACTAGTTTGGGATCACTTTAATAATAGCTTGAACCTGTATTTTGTCCACATACATGATTTTACTATACTGGGATTCATATTAAATAAAATAATTTAAGTATTTTATTAGACTCAAAAAAGCAAAAGAATGTATAATTAAACATACATCTTTTTTAAAGATGTGGTTTGCTTCAGTCACTAAACATAGTATTATTTCACCGTGTTAGGCAGGAAGAGGAATGAATTGAAAAGATATACAATTAATTTAAAACTCGTTTTGATTTCATGACTTCCAGACTTGGGACTGGGTCACAGAAATATATAAAGACTAGATGGGGGCCCCCTAGAGCAGGAGTTCATCTTGTAGTGAGTGTCTGAATCTATAATCTGGTAGATGTCTAATAAAGGTTTGGACAACTGAGTGAAAAGTCTAAGTAGCCCTATAAAGTCATCGGTGATTCTCAAAGAGGGAAACAGGTTTGGTTTTCAAACACAGCAGCATTTTGTTTTTATTTGTGATACTGAATCTATTTTGAGATTTTAAATAGCATTAAAAGTACATCTTTGCTTATCTTATAGGGAGAAAGAATAAAAAAGCTTAAGAAACTTATTAAAGACCATTTTGGTCACTAATACTAGGGCTTTTATGCTTTTTAGTAGTCTGTGTTTAAAAAGTTTTTTGTGTGATTATGAAAACAATATAGGCCCATTGTAGTAAATACTAAAGTGCAAAATTAAAGTTTCCTTGTAATTTCACCATGGAGTGGTAACTGCCACTAGAATTTATTCATTTACATATGTAATTGTAAATGTGTTTGTGCAAAAGCATCTGTAGAATGCACAAGTATTAATATGGCTCTAGTTATTAGAATAATACTTTTAGACCAATTTTAGTTCACTTAGAGCAGTGTTTTTCAAACTGCAGTTTGTCATCCATGCAGCCATTCTCATCAGAGCTTCTGTGAGAGAATTAAGCCCTACAGAAAATGATTTGAGTGATGGTTTTGTCAGTTCTCCCAAGGATAGTACATAGTACTATTCTACAGGCATTGGAGAGAAGTTAATTCATTACATACAATGGATGCCTTTGGGGCATTTTTAATTCTCTTGAGAACCAAAGTTGAGAAGGGCCAGGGGAGTCTTGAAATCAATTTAGTGGGTCACCAGCATTTAAAAAAAAATAAGATAGAATAAAATAGAAAATAGAGGACATTGCACATAGTAAGATTAATCTCCATTTTGATATTGCCAATTTAAGGTATTTGAAGGCCAAAATAATCCAGGACCATAATTTTTATAATATATGCTGAAATGAGATAGAAAAGTAGAGCCTTAGATTTATATGGAACAAGATTTTTGACATAAATATTTCAGTGAAAATATGTGTATCACGTTGAGATTTCCAAGTAGTTGCAATATTAAATGGATTGGACACCACAGAATAGCAGTATATAAATTTTTTTTATTTTGAAAAGTCCCAGAAATAAAAAGGATTTTTATCAGTGTGTTCTATTTCCTTCAAGTTGTAAAGGGAGTGATATACTCCCAACTTAGCATGGCTTTGTTTCCATAAAAGATTTAAATTAATAGTTGTATATTTATTATAAGAACTTGAACCTTTGCTTTTCCTGTGATCATTTTTAAGCACTTCAAACCTAAAATTGGCTTTTTGCGGTAGGTGGTGAGTATGAACTTTCAGTCTGGGGAAGCAGCAGGCATTGCTTTGACTCTTAAAGATCCGTCTTTGATGAATTAGTGCAGGTGCTTAGATCATACATTCCCAGTTTTACATTAGTTTGATTAATTCTAATGATCATGATGAAGTGAGACAGGAGACTAAGCCTTAAAATCTCTAAGTAGCTATTTGCTGCCTTGTAACACTGTTCTGTTTCGGTTGTTGAAACACTCATTCACAACATGCTGGAAGTATTGAGGAAACCTGATACTGTACTGAGGGATTCTGTTTCTTTTAGTAAGAATCTGTTGGCAGTTGCCTGGTAGGGTGTCTTTCGTATACTTCTGAAATCATTTATTGAGCACTTAAATGTCATAGTATCGTACACAGTAAAAAGACCCTGACAAGGCGTATGCACTGCATGTCTAAGAAGTTATTTCCTAACTATGTATCCATTCATGTGTTTAGTAAGGTTGCTAACAATTTATGTTGGGCTAGTACAAAGTAATGTGCATTTAATATGCATTGTATTTTATTTCTTGTGTAAACATGCTGTTAGGAAGATAGACTGTTAAATTTACCAACCTACTACTACTTACTGTCTTATGAACACAAAAATTTAAAAATTGATCTGTCATTTATAATACCTTTTAAATTCTATTTTTAAAAATAATTTCCCACATACTTTAAAAAGGCTTGATTTTGGAAATCCAGTATTGTCTTGATTTCTTTAGTTCATTAATGTTTGTCATTAGGACTTAAAGATCGTACTATTAATCTGATACTGTTGTTAAAAACTAGAATGTCACCTAAAAGCAAAGCTTATTATTGAAAATAAGTCTAGGGATTTTAAAGTGTTTTTTTTTTTAGTGCAAATTGGAATATTTGTATACGAATAGTGTTGAGTGGGTAGAATTGCTTTTTTATTTAGAAAATGGTAACAAGAATTTGTAAATGAAATCAAGCTTTCTAAATTATTTTTTATTGACGCTAATAAGCATTGTATCACCAAAATACAGTGTTTCTTTATTAGAAATCTGATTATCAATGGGTCATGTATACAAAATAACCATAGTAAAGTATAGAAATTTAGAAAACCTTTCATAAAACATTTTTAAATTTTTACTTATTTTATTTCTATTTATTTATTTATTTGAGACAAGGTCTCACTCTTTTGCCTGGACTAGAGTGCAGTGGCATCATCATAGCTCGCTGCAACCTCAAACTCCTGGGCTCAAGCAGTTCTCTTGCCCTAGTCTCTCGAGTAACCACCATGCCTGGCTAAATTTTCTGTTTTGTAGTGATGGGGGTCTTGCTATGTTACTAAGGCTGGTCTGGAACTCCTGGCCTCAAGCGATCATCCTGCCCTGCCTCCCAGAGTGTTAGGATTACAGGTGTGAGCCACTGTGCCTGGCCAATTTTTACTTACTTTAAATAAACCTATTTACTATATATTTTAAGATTGTTTAAATTTTGCTTTTATAGACATTATTTGGAGTTTTATGACTTAAGAGAAATAACTATTGGAATGAAATAATATATCTGAAATTTTGCTTATGCGTTTGAGATGATACCATGTGTTTATTTTGGGGTAGATAATGGGGAAGGTTAACAATAAAAGAATTTTAAAGTGTTGAGGCTCTAACTTAAGCTACTAAATGATCTACTTTTCTTCGATGAGTAATGTATTTTATTTTGATATTTAAATACACAAAGAAACAAATTATTCCCACGTTGAAAGGTAAGATACAAGGCAATAGATGCTCATATTTTTGTATGTAATTTTTATTTCTGATCAGTAGCATTACTGCTGTGCCATTTAATTATATTGTTCTTTCTTTGAAAACTTAATTTGTATGTTGACACAAATGCAGAATAGATGAGAGAATCTGGCATGTCTGTGAATGTTTTGTTGTATAATAAACATTGTGCTTTTCTTAATTGTTTTTAACATGCAGTTAGGATAATTTGTTATAAATGTGTTTATGGCTTACCACAGCATATTAGGTAAAATTAACTTGCAGCATTTTATCATGGTTAGTGTTGTACAGTTCCCTATCATTTGTATTGTGTAATTTGTATCTCTTATAAAATACAGCCTAAACTGTTGGGCTTCTTTGGTGCTTCATGGAGTAGAGGGATATCGAATGTGAAAGAGACCAAGAGTTTCGCGGTAGCAGAATAACCTTGTAAAAGACTACCTTGGGAATTTTTTTTTTTTTTTGAGATGGAGTCTCACTCTGTTGCCCGGGCTAGAGTGCCATGGCGTCAGCTAGCTCACAGCAACCTCAAACTCCTGGGCTCTAGCAATCCTGCCTCAGCCTCCTAAGTAGCCGAGACTACAGGCATGCACCACTATGCCTGGCTAATTTTTTCTATATATTTTTAGTTGTCCAGCTAATTTCTTTCTATTTATAGTAGAGACGGGGTCTCGCTCCTGCTCAGGCTGGTCGCGATCTCCTGAGCTCAAACAATCCACCCACCTCAGGCTTCCAGAGTGCTAGGATTACAGGCGTGAGCCATGTGCCCGGCCTACCTTGGGAATTAATGACTACGCTGTCATTCAAAATTCATCCAACAAATATTTATTGAGTCCCTACTCCATGCTAGGCATGGTGCTAGATACCAAAAATACAAAAGCAAGATGGTTTTTGATCTCAAGCTGCTGTTAAAGCAAAAGCTAGTCACTTACCAGGGATTTTTGATTAGGGAGTTCAGACATTGGCTAGGGGACGACTATACTAGGCGATCTTTAGGATTGATTCCTTTACAACCCCTTGTCTGTAACTCTGTTAGTGGGTTAGTGGTTGAGACTAGAAAATAAAGAATAGGAAGTAAGAGGGATGGCTGTTTAAAAATAAACGAATATGCTAGCAGTTATTTAAGGTGGTGTCTGAAGTTAGAGATAAATAGAAATAAAGAGATGCTGGATTGGGATCATGAATAAAAATAAAACTTACAAATCAAACTGTAGGGTTTTGAAATGAACTTAATGATCAAAATTGAGTCAGATTTCAAGCCAAGGTCTTTGAAGAAGTTTATAATTGCTTGATATTTTGAAGATTTGAGATTCCAGTATCCATACTAGGAAAAACTTAAATATGTAAATCAATTTTGGTAATTTTAATTAAAAAATACGGAAACAGTTGACTTCTTAGGCACTGTATCTAGAATTGTTTAAGATATAAGACTTCCTTAAAGAGAAGCTTTCTTCATTTCCCAAATAATAAGTTTAACAAATGACTTTCAGAAAAGAAATTTTCATTTAATTCAAGCTGATCTTAGATTTTGTTTATTTGTTAGAGTGAACTTAACACCTCTTTGGTCAAACAGGGTTGGGGTGCAAAACGTTCTGTCCATCAAGTTTTTTAAGCACTATGTATTTTTAAAAACTAATGTTTTTCATGAATTCTAAAGTGTCTTAAATAGTTTTGAATCTAAGTGGATACAGAATGTAATTTAACTTATGTCATGTAGACTCAAGACTTCTTAAATATCAATTACTATACTCAGTCGAGTTGGGGGTAGGGGACAGTTGAGATATATTAAATTATTTTTCCTGGCCTATGCAAAGCCCTCAGATTGTCTTGCTTTTTGAAGCAGTTTTTGCGTCTGCGTCTTGTAATTTTCCTCTCTCCTTAGGCTGTCAGCTGTCACCTAGCATCTATCATTTAGTATTTCTGTTGCCAGAAGTCAGTTCCCTTTCTAATTTATTGTTAGAACTAAGCTGTATGTTGAGAAACTCTGTGAACAAATGATTGGTTTATAAATAAGCAATTGAATTTGCCCAGATTTTTTATTAGATCAGAATTGTAAGGTTTATTTGAATCTTTAGAATATTTATCATGCTTGTGAGATTTTTAAAAGAAAATTCTATTCTTAATGTGTAGTTTACAGGTCCTCACTGAATACTCAACTTATAAATCCTTTTAAAATATTATTCTTTAAAATTCTTTAAAAGTATTCTTTAATAATTTAAAATTTTTGAGGTCTTGTTAGTCTTTCAAATTCCTTGCCCAATCTATATTCTTAAAAATATTGATCTCCTACAAGTTACTGTATTTTATTTTTGGCTTTTATTTGGCCTTAAATCGTCAACTGATTGATCAAGTTGTGTAATATATGTTCCAGGAGCTGTTTTCTTTCTGTTTTCAGCCTGTTTTTGGGGGAGGCGGTGGGTTACCTGTTAGGTCTATCCTAAATTTCTTCACCCTCATTGGTTTTCTCCATTAACAGAATTTCCCTAATCAAACCATGGACAGTTTAGAATTGATTTTGCTTTAATGACAACTGCTTAACACCAAGACATCTGTTCCGTTTCCACTCCTTAGTCTATTTGGTTGTGAATTGGGTCCCACCCTGATATTGGGACATGAGGCAAAACAGCATTCCTGATTTCTTGGTGTTTAGTTGCTATCCCCTGTGTGCGGTTTTGTTTGTTATTGAGTGAAGTTGTCATTCCCCATACACCCTGCCTGGTTGCAGAGGGATTGGAGCCTCTCAGAGGCAGAGTTCAGAAGAACATCCAGTTCTCCTTTTTGTCTTTTCCTTCCTTTAACTCCTTCTAAATCCCATTCTCCCTCACTGTACTGGGTTTGTCTGTTAACCTCCTGTCTTCATTGCTCACCCTAACCATGCGACTTTCAGCTCTCTCTCCCTCTTCTGCTAGTGAGTCTTGCCCCTCTGTTGAGGTGTTGAGGTGTTCTTTCTCCACAAGAGCAGGGTAATTACTGTAATATGAAATATGTGGGGAATGAAGTATAAAGCAAAGCAAAATAAGGGAGAAGTTAGTAACCACAGGTCATTTATTCTTTTTTCCTCCCTCAATTTCTGAACTTCAGTTGTTTTCTAATCTATAAAATGGAGATAATGATACCTACTTAGTAGAGGATATTTGTTAGAATTAAGCATGATTTTCAAAGGTCTCACCAGGTAGATACTTACTAAGTTGCCAGTTACCTTTCTCCATTTTCTTTATTTTCAGTTATAGTTTCTGCTTGAGCACTAAAGATGCTTTTCATATTTATCAGGAAATTTGAGTGTTAACAAACAAAGTGATTTTGAATTTAGTTTGGCAAAATATTTCTTGCTGTAGAATGCTGTCTAGTTAATATGCTAACAAATACTGTAGGGCCAGAGTATACTCTAGCTGATTGTAACAGCAAGAATAAGAATTAGAACTTCCCAATGCTATACATTTGCAGAGTACTATTATTGATTTTTTAAATTTTGGGGATTTTTTTGAAGGAGAATTTTTATTATTTTTATGTACAGACAACTCAACAGTATACATTTAACCCAGTTTAGTGGCAAGTTCTTTAGCCTTCTTTGCCTTTTCCAGCTTGGCAATGCAAACCACAGATTTCGGACCCAGGACTGTTGCCTCTGCAATGACGGCAGATCTTATCGTATTTGTCATTGTAATTGGTCCTGATACCTTCCACCAGCTCAGTCAGGCCTCCTTTGTCTGCCGAGTTAACCTGCATGAAGGTGATAGTGGTATAGGTCTTCCTGTGGACTAGATACCCCAGTCTGGCCGTCCCTTTGATAATGCAATAAGGGACCCCTAGCTTTTGACGCAGGGCAGGCAAGAAGACAGCTTGATGGGATCCACTTCATGTGCAGTTACTACCAGCTGAGCCTTCTTGATCTTACCAAGGTGGTGACAGTATTAACCCCTGCTTCAGGACAGATGGTCTCTTAGTGGGGACATCCCCTTTGCCAGCAGCTTTCTTCTCAGCCTGGGCCAATGGTCTCTGCTTCTTCTCTTGCTTTGTCTCTCGTCTGTTCTTGTGGGCCAGTTTAAGAGGTTGAGTATCTGTTTGGCGGTCCAAGACTGGGGTGAACTTGTTAATCACAGGAAACACTTTTCAGCTGCTTACAGAGGAAATCTCTTTGCTGCTGCAATCGGATATAGCTAGGCCATTTGACAGAGTGAGTGAAGTCCCTTTTGGGCTGGATATACTGTCCAATGCCAAAGTTCTTAGGCCTTTTCTCAAATAGAAGATTTACTTCCTTCTTGGCTTGCTGCTTCTTCATGAAGGCGGCCAGGGCCACCTTCTGTCCTGTTGCCTGTTTTCCTTTTGGCATCTTGAGTGGCTGGAGGAGAGCTATTATTTAAAGTAGATTCCATAAGTATGAAATTCGATGAAATCATTCCTGGTAATCCATGTTAACATGCATACTGCACTGGGCGCGGTGGCTCATGCCTATAATCCTACCACTTTGGGAGGCCGAGGTGGGAGTATGTCTTGAGGCCAGGAGTTTGAGACCAGCCTGGGCAAGAGCAAGACCCCGTTCCTACAAAAAATTAACCAGGTGTGGTGGTGTGTGCCTGTAGTACCAGCTACTTGTGAGATTGAGGCAGGAAGATCGCTTGAGCCCAGGAGTGTGAGGTTGCAGTGAACTATGATAATGCCACTGCACTGTAGCCCAGGCAACACAGTGAGACTCTGTCTAAAAACAACAACAGCTACAAAAACCTTGCATTGTGATGTTCTTGTGATGCGATAGCTCATGTGGCTGTCTCTTGAATTTCAAGTGACTGGACATGATGCTTTAAGGAAAGACTGCCTTATTAGAAAATGACTCATTTAATGTAACTCTTCATCAAGTGGCCCAGTTGAGTTGACATGTAAAATTAACCATCACATTTTTCCCCACAATAAACATTTTCCCTTCCGTATTTTTCTACAGACAGATGCACCACCAGGAATGGAGTTACAGTCATGGTATCCTGTTATAAAGCAGGAGGGTGACCATGTTTCTCAGACACATTCATTTTTACATCCCAGGTGAGGTGGTATTCATTTGCTTTTCATTCATGAATGCATTCATTCATATTCATTCAATAAGCTGTATGCCACATACTATTCTAGGACCTGGGAAATTATTGTTTACTTTTAGGCTTTCTTGTTAATTATTAATTATGTTTAAAAATTCAAAATTCTTTTAAAATAAGTACATTGGGTTTAATATGTTTTGTTTATTATTACAGGGAAATCATAGGAGAATTATATTGTTTAGTCATTCTTATTAGAAAAAAATTCAAAGAATGAATCTAAAGTAAAAGGAATTATAAACTGCATTGAATATTTGAGATAACATTTATGTGGTATTTCTGTGTTTTTTCTAAAAATAGGTCATTTTCTTTTTGTCCTAAAGTGAAAAAATGAAAGTTCTTTATTTCTTTACTTTTCTTCAGGAGGTAAACCAACTTTTCAGGAGTTCAGTGTGCAACTTTGACATTGTAAAAAGAAATTCTTTTGAAATTAGAGCTTTCATAATAACCATACTTCTTAAAATCAAGTATTCACATTTTCAATAAAAGTACACTATAGATCATAAGCTTTTTATTTATTGATTCTTAGATTTTTATCTGCTGCTATGAATCTATGTTCCCCCAAAGCATGGTGAGGATTCTCAGTCTTACTATTGACATTTGCACAGTTACTACCATACCTATTATGTGAAGTATGTCTTTTGGGCACTATTAAACCTCTCGGTTTTCTTAGCGGAAAACTGAGTTTTTGGCCCAAGAATTTACATGGTTGTTAAAGGGAGACAGTATAGATGTCCGGTACAAAGAAAATGAGATGTAAGAGGAGATTATCTGGAGTTTAGGGGATGAAGTGTTACATCAGTTAAATGGTTGCATCTTTTTGCTAAAAGTTACTCAGAATATAGTTACAAATATGATGCTTAAATATCTAGCTCAGATTTGTTCCATGATCCTCTCAGATAATCTGAGCAATTTTATATGAGTTTGCAGCAAAATCGGTAGTTATCTCTTCAATCTTAATTTTGTACAATTTATTGTTTCTTTTACCAGATGAATAAGAAGCACCAAAATATTTTAAGAAGATTGCTCAGTGGTGTTTGATACAGGGAGAACTGCCCAGTAGCTGGGCAGCATTCAGAGTGCCTGTTCTCTCTCTGAGCTATGTAAGAAGGGCCCTGGGAGCTCCTCATTGAGCCTATTGTGAGTCAGGCCGTGGCCATGCAGTGTGTGACTGAAGCTGCCTCACCACAGCAGAGGGCCAGGATCCCCTGCTTTGCAGGAGTACTGGGCAAGAAAGCAGTCCTCCAAAGTAGCTACAGTTTGTTTTCTGTGTGGAATAAACAGTGCCTACTTAGGGCTGTCTAACAGCTCTATAAAGTGCTTCATGCTTTTAGTCCTCAGGTGGTTTAGAGGGAAGGAAAAGAGATCATGATTTTCTTTCCCAGTGAGTATCTTTTTAGTGCTTAGAATTTGTTTGCAAAGCAACAAAAATCCCTCATAATTTCATACTTAATACCTAAAGTGCTGATTTTTTCCAATTATTCTTTTCTGTGGCCCTTATTTTCTGAGTTGTAATATTGTCTGTTTGGTTAAAAAAATTGAGTTTAATGATAGAAATATGTTACATATTTTGATTTTTATGTAAATATAATATGTAATGTATGTCTTATTTTGCCTGTGTTTTCAGTTACTACTTATACATGTGTGATAAAGTGGTTGCCCCAAATGTGTCACTTAGTTCTGCTGGATCCCAGTCTAAAGAGATCACAAAGACAGAAGCAAGTAAGTCCGTATCAAGACAGTCAGAGAAGCCTCACAGTAGCAGTAAACATCACAAAACAGTGTCTTATCCAGATGTCTCACTTGAGGAACAGGAGAAAATGGACTTAAAAACAAGTAGAGAATTATGTAGCCATTTAGGTAAGTATTCAGAAATTATCTTTTTAAAATTAAATATGTAATAAACACATTTATTCAGCATTTTCAAAGTAGATTTCTATCTAAGCTAATTTTCCAGATAATTGAAGCTTTTACCTTAAAAAATGCTACCTTTCACATTTCTTTGAACCTCAATTGCTGTACTTTTCTGGCATGGTGACAGCTATAGAGGCTAATAAGATAGATCTATAGAGGCTACCTGGCTTCACACTGCAAGTCATTTTTGTCTGATTTTTTTTGTCTTTCTTACCTTTTCTTTGCTGTCAGATTTCTTCAGTTGGTCTTTATTTTTCTTTCTAATTTGCTGAGAACTGAGAAACCATTTAACTAATACTAAGAAATGTATATAAGTTAGGTATAGAACTCAAGGAAACTTAGTCATGGAATAAAACAAGGATTAAAAGCTCTGGGAGCCAGGCATATGGCATAAATGTAAAATACTGGCTGGTCATCTGAAAGAAAAAGTATCACTTTTCTGCCCACTTACCATGCTTTTTAAAATACTGTGGATCGAATAAGACATGTCTGCTTAAATGCTGCCTGTGTTACCCTCTGCATATCAGCACAGCTTTGCCTGGTGCTTAGGCAGTGTGACAGTTATTTTAACTGCCTTGGAACAGTTGGAGAATCCTCTAGTTATTTAACCTTTTATAGAGAATTGAGACTCTTGAGGGTTTTCTATAATTTTGAGATGTTTTGTTTTTTGTTATGTTTCATTTTCAGAGATAGGGTCTCTCTGTGTCACCCAGGCTGGAGTGCAATGGTGTGATCACAGCTTACTGCAGCCTCCAACTCCTGGGCTCAAGTGATCCTCCTGCGTCAGCCTCCCAAGTAGTTGGGACTACAGGTGTATGCCACCAAGCCCGGCTGGTATTTTAATTTTTTTGTAGTGACAGGTTTTCACTGTGTTGCCCAGGTTGGTCTGGAATTCTTGGTCTCAAGCAATCTTCCCGCCTCAGCCTCCCCAAAGTGTTGGGATTACAGGCGTGAGTCACCTAATTAGGGCACCCAACCCTAATTTTGAGATTTTTAAAACTCAACTTTTCTCTGGATTTAAATATGGTAAACAAAAATTAGTAATGCACTATTATGCCATATTTGTGTTGTGTTTTATTTCCCAAATTAATTAATTTTAGTGACTTTTTTAGTTCATCATACTTTTTAAAAAAAGTTTTAATATAATTTTATTTTTTTGACAAATAATAATTGTACATATTCATGGAGTACATAGTAATATTATATATATATATATGTTTTTTTTGAGACAGAGTCTAGCTCTGTTGCCTGGGCTAGAGTGTGGTGGCGTTAGCCTAGCTCACAGCAACCTCAAACTCCTGGGCTCAAGCCATCCTACTGCCTCAGCCTCCCTAGTAGCTTTGAGTACAGGCATGCACCACCATGCCTGCCTAATTTTTTATATATAGATTTTTAGTTGTCCAGCTAATTTCTTTCTATTTTTTTGGTAGAGACAGGGTCTCGCTCTTGCTCAGGCTGGTCTCGAACTCCTGAGCTCAAATGATCCGCCCACCTTGGCTTCTCAGAGTGCTAGGATTACAGGCGTGAGCCACCGTACCCGGTCCATAGTAATATTTTAATACACATAATGTATAGTGATCAGATCAGGGTAATTAGTATATTCATCACCTCAAACATTCATCATTTCTTAGTATTGAGAATATTCAATGTCTTCCTTCTAGCACTTTGAAATTATATATTATTAACTATAGTCATCCTATAGTATGGAACACTAGAACTTATTCCTCCTATTTAGCTATAATTTTGTATCCTTTAACAAGTCCCTCCGTATCTCCTCCTTCCCCCCACCCTGCCCTATCTCTGGTATCCTCTGCTCTACTTTTTAGTTATATGAAATCAACTTTTTTTAGCTTCCACATATGAGTGTGAACATGTGGTGTTTAACTTTCTGTTTCTGGCTTATTTCACTTAACATAATGTCTTCCAGTTTCGTCCATGTTGGCGTGAATGACTCTAGTGACTTTTTAAAAATTGTTGAGATATAATTTACATACCATAAAATTTACCCTTTTAAAGTGTACAGTTCAGTAGTTTTTAGTATATTCACAAAGTTGTGCAACCATAACACTAATTTAATTCTAGAACAATTTCATCACTCCAAAAAGTAACCCTGTAATCCATTAGCATTGCCCCCATATTCCCTTTTCCTATAGCCTCTGACAACCACTAATCTTTTTTCTATCTGTATGGATTTGCTTATTGTGGACATTTTATATAAGAGGAATCATACAATATGTGGCTTTCTGTGTGTGGCTGCTTTCACTAAGCATAATGCTCTCACAGTCCATGTTGTTATATGTATCAGTACTTCTTTTTATGGCTTAGTAATATTCCTATGTGGATATAACACCTTTTGGTTTTTTATCAGTTGATGGACATTGCCTGTGTCCACTTTTTGGTTATTATGAATAATGTTGCTATGAACACTTGGTGTTGTACAAGTTTTAGTGTGGACATAGGAGCCTATACCATTTTACATTCCCACTAGCAGCTTATGAAGGTTCCAATTTCTACACATCTTTGTCAACACTTGTTACTGTCTATCTTTTGAATATAGCCATCCTAGTGCTTGTAAAGTGGTGTCTCATTGTGGTTTTGGTTTTGATTTGCAATTCCCCAGTGAATAATGATGTTGAGTATCTTTTCATGTTCTTCTTGGAGATTGCTTATCTTTGGAGAAATTCCTTTGCTTTTTTTTTTTTTTTTTTTTTGAGACAGGGTCTCACCCTGTTAAGCTAGGCTGGAGTGCAGTGGCATGATCATAGCTCAGTGCAGCCTCAAACTCCTAGGCTCAAGTAATCCTCCCGCCTCAGCCTCCTGAGTAGCTGGGAGTACAGGCACACACCAGCACAGCTGGCTACCTTTGCCTATTTTTAAATTGGGTAATTTGTCTTTTTACTGTTGAGCTGTTAAGAGTTCTTTACATATTCTGGATGCTAGATCCTTGTAAGATACGATTTGCCATTCTGTCAGTTTTCTTTTCCTATTGTTAGTGTTTCTTGGAGCACAAAAGTTTTAAATTTTTATGTAGTCCAATTTATCTATCTTTCCTTTGGTTGCTTATTTTAGGTGTCATATCTAACAAACCATTGCCTAATCCAAGGTCAGAAAGATTTACATTTAAGGGTTTTCACTCTTACATTTAGGTCTTTGATCCATTTTCAGTTAATTTTTATATATGGTGTGAGGTCCAATCTTATTCTTTTGTATATGGATACAGTTGTCCATTTGTTGAAAAGACTGTTCTTTTCTGATTGAATTGCTTTGTCACCTATGTTAAAAAAAACAATTGCTTATAAAAGTATGGGCTGATTTATTTCTGGACTCTGCATTCCGTTTACTGATCTGTATGTCTGTCCTTAAGCCAGTACCACACAGTCTTGATTTCTGTAGCTTTGTAGTAAGCTTTGAAATTGGGAATTGTGAGTCCTCCAACTTTGTTATTCCTTTTCAAGGTTGTTTTGGCTATTTTGGATTCTTTACATTTTCATAAGAATTTTGGAATCAGCTTGTCAGTTTCTGCAAAAAAACCAGCTGGGATTTTGATAGGGATTGGCACTGAATAAGTAGATCAGTTTGAGGAGTTTTATTATCTTCACAATATTAAATCTACTAGTCCATGAACTTAGGATTTCTTTCTATGTGTTCCAATCTTTAATTTCTCTTAACAATGTTTTGCAGTTGTCATTATACATGTTTTACACTACTTTTGCTAAATTTATTTCTAAGTATTTTATTTTTTGATTTAATTTGTAAATGAAATTGTTAATTTCATTTATGAATTGATCTAGTGACTTTTAACAGAGTGATATTCTTACTTTGTTACTTGATTTTTTTTTTCCTCTTACAGATTCATCAATCTCAAATAATTCTACAAGTAAAAAAAAGTCTGAGTCTACTGCTTGCAACTTAGTTAGAGACCCAGTCAAAGTGGGACTTGCCCAAGATGCTGCAGCTTCATCTCCACTTCTTGTCAAAGATGTCATTTGTGAGGATGATAAGGGAAAAATCATGGAAGAAGTAATGAGAACTTATGTAAAACAACAAGAAAAACTCAACTCAATTTTGCAAAAGAAGCAACAACTTCAAATGGTAAAATCATTATCTAAATGATAGTCCATTATGAAAAGATACTTTTGCATATTCTTAGTAAGAAAAGTCAAGACGAGGTGCTACAAATGTACTTAAGATTATTCAGACTTTTATACTGATAAGCAATTTTAAATTTTTAGAGAAAATAGTTTTTCAGGATAATTACTTCCCTATAGAACTGATAAGATAGTTGAATTTTAGATATTTTCTGTCCTATTTTTTCCTGAATTGAAATTTCTAACATGATGGAAATAAAGTAAAAATTGTATTGTGATTCTTTACATTACAGGAAGTGGAAATGTTAAGTAGTTCAAAAGCAGTAAAGGAACTTACTGAAGAACAACAGAATTTGCAGAAAGAGCTTGAATCTTTGCAGAATGAACATGCTCAAAGAATGGAAGAATTTTATGTTGAACAGAAAGATTTAGAGAAAAAGTTGGAGCAAGTAATGAAGCAAAAATGTACCTGTGACTCAAATTTAGAAAAAGACAAAGAGGCTGAATATGCAGCACAGGTAAGAATTACGCAGGTGGTGCCCTTTCAGCTGGAAATGGAAGCTGTTACTTCTCTAAAGGAATTGCTTTTTGTCAAACTCATTGTACTAGGCTAGAGTTCAAAATAGATAATTCTTTTAAACACAACTTTATGTTACTTTGTCCAAGATGATTTTTTGACCTTTATTGCTTTATCAGTTTAAACTTTTATTGGATTTCTATAATTTAGTTACCTAAATTGCTAATCTCTAGCTCTCTGAATATCAAATCTGATATTATTTTAATGTAATATATGGGCTTTCAGATCTACAATTTAAGAAATGTGAACTGTTGCTCATTATGTTCAGAAGCAATGGAGCAAAAATAAATAAGCAACTCCCTTTGTTAATAATAGCTTACGATTTAAGGAAGATTAACATTAGCAGACTGTCTAGGGCATAATGAAAGTGCCATCTATAGGTGTTCATTCCTCCTGATCCTCTGCTTTTCCCTCAATTTAATGTCCTGTCAAATGTCAAATTAATAGTATTAGATATTCAAGGGATTTAGTATATGTGAAATAGTTCATTTTGTAAAGATTAATTTGAAAGTAAGTTTTTGCCATGATAGGAAGATTAAATGAAGAAGTGAAACTGAAAACTGACACAGCCTTTTAAATCACACAGTTGGCAGAACTGAGACAGAGATTGGACCATGCCGAGGCTGATAGGCAAGAACTCCAAGATGAACTCAGACAGGAACGGGAAGCAAGACAGAAGTTAGAGATGATGATAAAGGAGCTAAAGCTGCAAATTTTGAAATCATCAAAGACTGCTAAAGAATAGAAACTGTTAAAGAGACCCATCTGTGTATTATTTATAGGGTTTTTTTTTTTGTTTGTTGCTTGCTTTGGTAATTGAATTCTGAACAACTTACCTGCATGAAGATAACTAGGCATTCTATCCATTTGTAGATTAGAGAAAGTGAAGAGATTATATATTAGTACATAAATTTTTACATTTTCCAAATGAACGAAAATGTGTGTTTCTTTGTACTTTTTTTTTTTTAAATCAGCTTAGTAACAATACTATGTGGTTTCAACTAGTAGATAATCTGCCTATATTTCTAATGCAAACTTAACAATTGTATACTTTTTAAAAGCTTCAGTATGCAATGGAAAATAGCTGTGGTCAGTTTTGTTACCCATATTTCAGACTCAATTTTAGATACAGTGTTTGCTTCATATTTCACATATGTAATATAGAGCTACTCAAGGAGTTGAATCTCCATTTTTCTCATTAACACGACTCCTTTGTAAGTTGATGTAGTATACTCATTATTACATGCAAAATTTACTTTTATTGTTCAGATTGTGGAATGAATTTCCACCAGTTCTCTATTTGATGTCTCCTAAGAGGAATTTCATTGAGGTTATAGCATACCCCATGGGCACAGTGGGGAAGGATAACATGCATTGTTACGTACTGCTGCTAAACACAAGAAGCAGTTGTGATTTATTTTTCAGTTTAAATGTGGTTATATTTAGCAGTTTTTTTATACAGCAACTTCAGAAAAATAAAATGTAATAATTTCTAAACTTTATGTTGTTAATAGTGGAGTGAAAATATTAATGTTCTTGAGAAAAACTGATAGCATTGATGGACATCAGTTTCTATACAATCTGTAATCCTCCTGTACAGTTTTTATATGTAGTTATGAGTCTCACTGAAATTTATATAATAGATTTGTTTTCCTTTAAGTTGTAAAATATTAAACACTTTGAAGTTTATTTTGGATTTTTGTATGTTTAAATGTTAAGTCTTACCAAAATTTGCACGAATGGACCATTTTCAATTGCTACTTAATATCAAAATCAGGAATTTATAGTCAACTGATAGTGTGCGATAGGTGAATATAGGACAGTTTAGTTATCTGGTACTAAAAGCTTTTTAGATAATTTTTAGAAGTCAAAGGAATTCCATAGTTTGGGGAGGGGCAACATCTTCTGCACTTTGTTTTTTGCACAGAAAAGTCTGTCATTTTCTAATGGCAAATTTCATGTTAGTTAATTCTTGGCTTAAAAGATAAAAGGTAAAATTCTTAGTATGCATTTTTAAAGGACATTTCCTGAAACTATTAATACCATTAATTGACATTATTTTCCCATGAATTTTTTGTTTTTCATGTTCTTTTATTAATATAAGGTACTATATAAAATTAGAGAGCTAAATTTATTTTTAAAATAAATTAGCTAGGGTTAATGTTATGTACTATTTCCAGCATAAAAGGTCGATACTATAATGGTGTAGAACTTTAAAAAATCACTAGTTTATCATTTAACTAGTTATTTTCATATTTTACTTAATGGCACTCACATATCCAAAATGAATTTTTGTACTTCACCAAATGTAGTCTTTACTAAATTGAGTATGACCTAAATGTATATTTTTTGTTTTCCATTGGAAAGTTAGAAGTTCCATTTAACTTTTCAATATAGTTAAATTTTATTATATTAACTCTGTGATTTCATTTGTTGATTCTTGGAATCTCCTCGAGGAGGAACAAATATTGAAATGACATGCAGAAAAAAATATTTAAAATGACTTATCCTCCCAATGTAGTTTATTTAGATCTAGAGAAAGAAAAATCACAGACTAGTTTTAGTTACGAATTAGTTGTGTCACAGCTTAGCTTTTTGGGAGACAAACTCAAGCTCCTATATAATTTCATTTATTTTTCTAATTCACTCAGAACCTTTCAGCTTATGTTAGTAAGGGATGAACTTAAGTTTCAACCCAAAACTTCTAATATAAATTGCTTAATCTTTGAAATATGTTACTTTAAAATTCTACGTGGTGCTTAAACACCATTAAATTACTATAAACTCATAATTCAATATTGAGTGAAGAAATGTTTTTTCTAGTCCTTTACATAATGAAAGTTTGCCACATTGTATAGTCTTCGTTTTCCAAAAGACACTTTGATGTGCCATAGGTTTCTAACTTCCTTGAACATAGTTTTTTTAGTCAATTGTAAATATTATACCTATTATTGTTAAAAGTAACTTTAAACTGCACCATATAGCTTGAAAACAATATAGAGATTTTGTAATACCTTAAAAGTGGCCTCTACTGAAATATCCATATAAAACTTATTCTTCTGTTCTTTGCATGCTCATTTTGTATGTTGGTTGCTAGCTTAAAGTTTGATTTGGTGTTAGTTTTTGTGTGCCAAATTCACTAGGCAAGAAGATTTTCCCTCGGACTTCGTAATATTGTACTTTTAAGGGAAACTATAAAAATGTTTACTCTAAAAAGCTGCATTAAAGGAACAGCCTATAAAAAGTTTTGCTAAAGCATCTTTAGAAGGAGGGAGGATAGAATATTAGCTAGCTTGGGTGATGGATGGTAATTGTTTCTATCGTCTAAATTTTATGAGAAAAATGAATTAAATTTGTAAAGTTGGTAAGTGTAAAATCTCCTGCTATCATTGAGGAAGCTCTTAAACTACCCTAAAATTTTCAAATGCTACTTGTAACACAATGAAAAGATTTGACCAATAATTTAATTTTGGCTTGTGCTTTAGTTTTTATAAAGCATATACTTCTGCTTGAATTTCTGTGTTCATGGGAGTTAGGGTGTTTTATGCTTCTTGAACTAATTTTGTAACATATTTAATATATTACCAGTTAAGATATAAAGTCATCTGTACATGTTGAATTATAAAGCAGTTACTAAACTAGGTGAAATAGACCTAGTGCTATATGATATTTGCAGGTTTTCTGTATCTTTTAGAAGTCATGACAGAGCAACCAGTTTATTTGCACATTTGTGGCTTCTGTTTGAAAGTAAAATGATAAAAAAACTCAAGTAATGTAAAATGTGTCATGGTATTTCCCTAGAATTAATTGCAAAGCTGTTGCTGATGGGTTTTGATCAGCTTCTAAAAATTTCTTCTCAATGGTAAGACTTATGTTTTGATTACTTAAGGAAGAATTGTCATTTTCATTTGCCCTTTATGCATTTAAACCATGATAAGACATCAAAAATTAATATAATGAAAAATTGTGCTCATACTGTACATCTATTTCTGTGCTTGAAACTACTTGTTAATAGTTTTTATTGAAGCTGTCAGCAATAAGGGACATATAACTGCTGTATTATACATTGTGGAATTGAATAATTTAAACAGAGCTTAAAATTTTTTTCTAGCCTAGGATACTTAAGCATTTCCATTATTGGAAGAAGAGCATATGGGTATTTTATATTGCATCTTGTTTAAAAGGACAGGCCTTTTCTTTTTGATAAAATCTTTTCATTTAAATGGTTTCTAAATACATAATGTTATTTGGAGCTTATTTAGTAATAGAATTAAATGTCTTATGTAGCGCTACAGTTTTTGAATTAGAAAGTGATAAAATATAAAAACAAATTTAAAAATTAAGCCCAGAAAACAAAACTGTATTAGTTTAATATAAAAGAAGTTTATAAGATTTTTTCTTCAATATAGATACCTCACTTGAAAATAAAGCACAGCATACTTAATGTAGTTCTAGTAAAAACATCCTACTAAAACATTTGCTAAATGTAGGGCATCTTTTGGAGAATTAGAGTTTGTGAGAAATAAAATATACTTGCTTGTAACCATCCTGTTAGAAGTATTTGTTTATGCTGATAATTTTAAGCCAACATAGTACTCTTAAATTATTTCTGAATTTCTAATCTGTGAAGGCAGTAAATGAAATACCTGTTCTGCAACTGTTAAAACAAATTGTTGACTACATTGACCATAATACAGTTTAAAGTTTTGCCAATGATGTACAGTTTTATGGTTAAAATTGCTGTGGTTGGTTGCATTACATGACACACAAAACTGTCCTCTACCTCACGTGAAATAAATATTTTATATGGTTTTACTAAAAAATAAGACTCATCTATCTGGTCACTTAGTTTACAAATTTTGAATTGTATTTATTGAAACATGACATACTGTGCTCTTAGCTTATACCTCAATTGTATTTTGTGCTGTTTTCCATTTTCATGCCATGTAAATAACTTGTATAGATTGTGGATCAAATTCCAAATAAAAACTTTTAATGCCAATGAAATTTGATTGAAATTCATCTCAGTATCTCATGTAAGCAAACTTTCTTGACCTCTGAGATTGGCATTTTCCCCTTTTGTTCCTTTGAAGTCTGTTATTTATTACACACTAATTAACTTGAAAAACCTATTTTATTATAAAATATGAAATTTTATGCAATATTTCCGATGAAAATACCAGCATTTGTGATTATTCTCTTTCATAATATGTGGACTTCTGCTTTAACATTTTTCCACCATTCCTGGTATAAGTTACCTATTTACTATGTAACAAATTACCCCAAAATTTAGCATCTAAAAACAAAAATATTATCTCAGAGTATCTGGGGGTCAGAATCCAGGAGCAGGTTAGCTTGCTATTTCGGCTCAGGTGCTCTTACAGAGTTGCAGTTCACATGTTACCCGGGCTGAGTCGTCTGAGAGCTTGGCTGAGCCGGAGGATCTGCTTCCTGTTGACAGGCACAGTTCCTCACTATGTGGACCTATCCCTGGAGCTGTTCGCAACATTGTGGCTGGCTTACCCCAAATAAGTGATCCCAAAGAAACAGCGATGCTGCAATTTCTTTATGACCTAGACTGTAAGTCACTCACTGTCAACTTTGCTTTGTCTTATCACAGGAGGGGGTTACATGAGGGTATGAATACCAGGAATCGGATCACTGGGGGCCATCTTAGAGCGTGGCTATGATACCCTCCAAATTTCAATTTTTAAATATTTTTTATGGTATGATGTACAAAACAAAATTTACCATTTTGGCCGGGCGTGGTGGCTCACGCCTGTAATCCTAGCACTCTGGGAGGCCGAGGTGGGTGGATTGTTTGAGCTCAGGAATTTGAGACCAGCCTGAGCAAGAGCGAGACCCCGTCTCTACTAAAAAATAGAAAGAAATTAGCTGGACAACTAAAAATATATATAGAAAAAAATTAGCCGGGCATGGTGGCACATGCCTATAGTCCCAGCTACTTGGGAGGCTGAGGCAGAAGGATTGCTTGAGCCCAGAAGTTTGAGGTTGCTGTGAGCTAGGCTGACGCTATGGCACTCTAGCCTGGGCAACAGAGTGAGACTCTGTCTCAAAAACAAGCAAACAAATGAAATTTACCATTTTAACCATTTTTAAGTGTACAATTCAGTGATAACTAAGTACATTTACAATGTTGTGCAACTGTCTGGAAAATTTATTTCCAGAACTTTTTCATCATCCCAAACAGAAACTCTGTACCTATTAAATAGTAACTTCCTATTCCCTTCTTAGCAGCCCCTGATAACCTTTCTTCTACTTTCTATGAATTTGCCTGTTCTGGGTACTTAAGGGAATCAAAATATTTGTCCTTTGTGTCTGGCTTATTTCATTTAGCATGGTGCTTTCAATGTACATCCATGTTGTCGCATGTATCAGAATTTCATTCCTTTTTATGGCTATACATATACTCCCTTGTATGATTGTTGGGTTGTATGGTAATTCTATATTTAACTTTTTGAGGAACCGCCTGTTTTCCAGCAGGGCTGCATCATTTTACATTCCCCCCAGTAATGCAGGTGGGTTCCAGTTTCTCCACATCCTTGACAACACGTATTTTCCATTTTACTGATAATAGCTATCCCATTGGGTGTGAAGTGTTACTATGTTGTGTTTTGGTTTTCATTTCCTCAGTGACTTGTGATGCTGAGCATCTTTTCATGGCGCTTAATGGCCCATTTGTGTATCTTTGGAGAACTGTCTATTCGGGTCCTACACCCATTTTTTAAATTGAATTGCTTTTTGTTTAGTTGTAGGAGTTTTTTAAAAGTATATATATTGGATATTAATTCTTTATCAGAATATGATATGCAAATATTTTCTCCCATTCTGTGGTTTGTCTTTTCACTCTTGATAGTGTCCTTTCATGCACAAAAACTTTAAATTTTGATGAAGTCCAGTTTATCTATTTTTTCCTTTTTGTTGCCTGTAGTTTTGGTGTCATATCCAAGAAATCATTGCCAAATTCATTGTCACGAAGATTTTCTCCTATGTCATCTTCTTCTTCTCCTCCTCCTCCTCTTTCCTTCTTCCTCCTCCTTCTTCCTTCTTTTTCCTACTTTCTTCTTCCTTCTCCTGTTTTCTTCTTTTCTTCTTTCCTCTTCCTGCTTCCTCCTTTTCCTTTTCCTCTCCTCTTCCTCCTCCTCCTGCAGTTACATGATCATAGCTCACTGCAGCCTCAAACTTTGGCGCTCAAGTGGTCCTCCTGCCTCAGCCTCCTGAGTAGCTAGTCCAGGTGTGCACCACCACACATGGCTAATTTTTTTAAATTTATTTATTTATTATTTTATTTTATTTTTATTTCAGCATATTATGGGGGTACAAATGTTTAGGTTACATATATTGCCTTTGCCCCCCTCCCCGAGTCAGAGCTTCAGGCACGTCCCTCCCTCAGACTGCACCCATTAGGTGTGAATATACCCATCCTTTCAGCCCCTCTCTCACCTGCCCGTCACCCAATGAATATTACTACTATATGTGCACTAAGTGTTGATCAGTTAATACCAATTTGATGGTGAGTACATGTGGTGCTTGTTTTTCCATTCTTGTGATACTTCGCTTAATGGAATGGGCTCCAGCTCTATCCAGGATAATATAAGAAGTGCTAGATCACCATTGTTTTTTGTGGCTGAGTAGAACTCCATGGTATACATATACCACATTTTATTAATACACTCATGTATTATGGGCACTTGGGTTGTTCCCACATCTTTGCAATTGTGAATTATGCTGCTAAAAACATTCGAGTGCAGGTGTCTTTTTTATAGAATGTCTTTTTTCCTTTGGGTAGATCCCCAGTAATGGGATTGCTGGATCAGATGGTAGTTCTACTTGTAGCTCTTTGAGGTGTCTCCATACTGGTTTTCCATGGAGGTTATATTAGTTTGCAGTCCCACTAGCAGTGTATGAGTGTTCCTGTCTCTCCACATCCACTCCAACAATTTATTGTTTTGGGACTTTTTGGTAAAGGCCATTCTCACTGGAGTTAAGTGATATCTCACTGTGGTTTTGATTTGCATTTCTCTGATAATTAGAGACGTTGAGCATTTTTTCACGTTTATTGGCCATTAGTCTATCTTCTTTTGAAAAGTTTCTGTTCATGTCCTTTGTCCATTTTTTAATAGTGTTGTTTGATTTTTCTTGCTGATTTTCCTGAATTCTATATAGATTCTAGTTATCAGCCCTTTATTGGGTATGTAGCATGCAAATATTTTCTCCCATTCTGTAGGTTGTCTGTTTGCTCTCGTAGTAGTTTCATTGGCTGTGCAGAAGCTTTTTAATTTGATCAGATCCCATTTAGATATTTTTGTTGTTGCTGTGATTGCTTTTGGGGTCTTCTTCAAAAATTCTTTGCCTAGGCCAATGTCTATAACAGTTTTTCCAACATTTTCTTCTAGAATTCTTATAGTTTCACATCTTAGGTTTAAGTCTGTTCTCCACCATGAGTTTATTTTTGTGAGAGGTGAAAGGTGCAGATCCTGTTTCAGTCCTCTACATGTGGCTATCCAATTTTCCTAGCACCATTTATTGAATAAGGATTCTTTTCTCCAGTGTACATTTTTGTCTGCTTTGTCAAAGATTAGATGGCTATATGAGGATGGTTTTATATCTGGGTTCTCAGTTCTGTTCCATTGGTCTATGTCTCTGTTCTTGTGCAAATAGCATGCTGTTTTAGTTATTATAGTCTTGTAGTATAGCTTAAAGTCTGGTAAATTGATGCCTCCCAATTTGTTCTTTTTGCTTAAGATTGCTTTTGCTATATGGGATCGTGTCTGGTTCTATACGAAGCATAAAATTATTTTTTCTAGATCTGCAAAAAATGATGTTGGTATTTTAATAGGGATTGCATTAAATTGTAGATCACTTTGGGTAGTATAGACATTTTGACAATGTTGATTCTGCCAACCCATGAACGTGATATGATTTGACACTCGTTTATGTCCTCTGCTATTTTCTTCCTCAGTGTTTCGTAGTTCTCCCTGCAGAGGTCTTTTGCCTCTTTAGTTAAATATATTCCTAGGTATTTTATTTTCTTTGTTGCTATTGTGAAGGGTATTGAGTCTTTGATTTGGTTCTCAGTTTGACTGTTGTTGGCATATAGCAATGCTACTGATTTCCGTACATTGATTTTGTAACCTGAGACTTTGCTGAATTTGTTTACCAATTCCAGCAGTCTCATGTCAGAATCTTTGGAGTTTTCTAGATATAAGATCATATCGTCAGCAAAGAGCAATAGTTTGACCTCTTCTGCACCTATTTGGATGCCCTTGATTTCCTTCTCTTGTCTGATTGCTCTGGCTAGGACTTCCAGCACTATGTTGAATAGAAGCGGTGATAGAGGGCAGACTTGTCTGGTTCCAGTTCTAAGTGGGAATGCTTTTAATTTTTCCCCATTCAGTATGATGTTTGCTGTGGGTTTGTCATATATGGCTTTTATCATTTTTAGTAAGTCCCGTCTATGCCTGTTTTGTTAAGCGTTCTTATCATAAAAGGGTGCTGAATTTTGTCGAATGCTTTTTCTGCGTCTATTGAGAGGATCATATGGTGTTTGCTCTTGCTTCTATTTATGTGGTAAATTACATTCATAGATTTATGTATGTTGAACCATCCCTGTGTCTCTGGGATAAAGCCCATTTGGTCGTGATGGATTATTTTTTTGATAAGCACCTCAATTTGGTTTGCTAGGATTTTGTTGAGAATTTCTGCATCTATATTCATAAGGGATATTCATCTGTAGTTTTTTTTTTGTTGTTGTTGTTATGTGCTTTCTTGATTTTGGTATAAGGATGATATTGGCTTCATAAAATGTGTTGGGGAGAATTCCTTCCTTTTCGGTGTTCTGGAATAATTTCTGCAGGACAGACACCAGTTCTTTGTAGGTCTGGTAAAATTCAGGTGTGAAACAATCTGATCTGGGACTTCTCTTTTTAGGAAGGTTTTTTATTACTGGTTCAATTTTGGTACTTGATATTGGTCTGTTGAGGAATTCTATTTCTTCCTGATTGAGTCTAGGGAGGCTGTGTGTTTCTAAGAAGTTGTCCATTTCCTCACATTTATAAGTTCATGTGCATAGAGGTTTTTATAGTATTCATAGATGATATTTTGTATTTCTGTGGTGTCAGTTGTAATTTCTCCTTTTTGATTCTTGATAGAGCTTCTTAGAGTCCTTTCTTTTCTGCTTCTCATTAATCTAGCAAGAGGCATATCGATTTTGTTTATTTTTTCAAAGAACTGACTTTTTTTATTAATCTTCCATATAGTTTTTTAATTATTGATTTCATTTAGTTCTGCTCTGATCTTTGTTATTTCTTTTCTTCTGCTGGGTTTGGGCTTGGTTTGCTCATCCTTTTCCAGTTCTTTGAGACAATTCATTAGATTGTTTATTTGTGATCTTTCTGTCTTTTGGATATAGGCATTTATGGATATAAATTCTCCTCTCAGGACTGCTTTAGTTGTGTCCCACAGATTTTGATAATTTGTGTCTCCTTTATGATTTAGTTCAAAGAATCTTTTGATTTCCATCTTAATTTCTTTCTTAATGCAATAATCATTCAGCAGAAGGTTGTTTAGGTTTCCATGACTTTGTGTGGAGATGAGAGTTTCTGTTGGAGTTGATTTCTAATTTTATTCCACTTTGGTCTGAGAAGATGCATGGTATAATTTCTATTTTTTTTTTAAAATTTGTTGAGACATGATTTGTGGCCTAAGATATGGTCAATCTTAGGGAATGTCCCATCAGCTGATGAGAAAAACGTATATTTAGTGGGTTTTGGGTAGAATGTTCTATACATGTCAGTCAGGCTCATTTATTCTAGAGTTCTGTTTAAGTCCATTGTTTCTTTGCTTATTTTCTGTTTGGAGGATCTGTCCTGTTCTGTCAGAGGGGTGTTGAAGTCCCCAGCTACTACAGTGTTGCTGTTTATTATTTTGTTTAGATCAAGTAGGATTTGCTTTATGAATCTGAGTGCACCTGAGTTAGGTACATAAATATTTAGAATTGTTATATCTTTCTGTTGAATTGTATCCTTCACCATTATATAGTGACTCTCTTTGTCTTTCATTACTTTTGTTGATTTGAAAACAAAGTTATCTGAAATCAGAACTGCCATGCCAGCTTTCTTTTGGCTTCCATTTGCTTGGAATATTGTTTTCATCCCTTCTCCTGGAATCCAAATGCATCCTTGTGGGTTAGATGTGTTTCCTGAAGACAGCAGATACTTGCCTTGTGTATATTTATCCATTCGGCCAGTCTATGTGTCTTTAGTGGGCCTATGTGTCTTTAGTGGGCAGTTCAAGCCATTCACATTTACTGAAAGAATTGATAAGTGGGGCTGATTTCTGTTCATCCTGTTGAGTTGAACTTTCTTTTCTCTGTTGAGCCATTGTGGTATCTGGCTTTTGACCTTTAGGTTTTGGATGGTTTTACATTGGCGAGTGTGTATTGTGCTG
>RJWJ010020595.1:0-20000 GCA_004363605.1 Indri indri | reverse complement strand
TATAAATAGTGAGATCAAAACGGTAATAAAAAGTCTCTCAACAACAGAATAAAGCCCTTGACTAGATGGATTCACAGTTGAATTCTATCAGACCTACGGAAAAAAAAAAAAAAAAAAAAAAAAAAAAAAAAAAAAAAAAAAAAAAAAAAAAAAAAAAAAAAAAAAAAAAAAAAAAAAAAAAAAAAAAAAAAAAAGGCCTGGTACCCACAATATAGAAATTGTTCCATAATATTGAGAAGGTGGGAATCCTCTTCAACTCATGCTATGAAGTCAGTATTACCTTAACAGCAAAGCCAGGAAAGGAAACAACAACAAAAAAGAAAACTACAGACCAATATCCCTTATGAATATACATGCAGAAATCCTCAATAAAATTCTAGGAAACTGAATTCAACCGCACATCAAAAAACAAACAAACAAACAAACACCAGAACCAAGTGGGCTTCATCCCAGGATGCAAGGATAATTCAACATACATAAGTCAATAAATGTGATTCACCATATATACAAAAGCAAAAACAAAGACCATATGATGATCTCAATAGACAGCAGAAAACGCATTTGAGAAAATCAAACACATTTTCATGATAAAAACCCTCAACAAACTAAGTAGAGAAGGAATATAACTGAGAATTATAAAATCCATATATGACAAACCCACAGCCAGAATCATACTGAATGGGGAAAAGCTAAAGATTTCCTCCTAAGAACTGAAACAAGACAAGAATTCCACTGTGACCACTTCTATTCAACATAGTACTGGAAGCCCTGGGCAGAGCAATCAGGCAAAAGAAGAATATTAAGAGTAACCAAATTGATAAAGAGGAGGTCAAACTATCACTCTCTGTTGATGATATGATCTTGTATCTAGCAAATGCCAAAGATTCCACCAAGAGTCTCCTGGAATTGATAAATAATTCAGCAAAGTCTCAGGGTACGAAATCAATATACACAAATCAGTACCATTGCTATATACTAAAAAAAGACAGGCTGAGAGACAAATCTAAGACTCTATACCATTCACAATAGCTACAAAGAAAATAAAATACCTAGGAATACACTTAACCAAGGAGGTGAAAGACCTCTATGAGAAGAACTTTGAAACTCTAAGGAAAGAAATTGCAGAGGATACAAACAAATGGAAAAATACATCATGCTCATGGATAGGCAGAATCAACATTGTTAAAATGTCCACACTATTCAAAGTGATTTATGAATTCAGTGCAATCCCCATCAAATTACTAAAGTAATACTTCACAGATCTAGAAAAAAATAATTCTATCCTTTATTTGGAACCAGAAAAGAGCCCAAATATCCTGAGAAATCTTAAGCAAAAAGATCAAATTGGAAACATCACATTATCAGACTTCAAACTATACTACAAGGCTATAGTAACCAAAACAGCATGATATACAAAAATAGAGACGTAGACCAATGGAACAGACCAGAGAATCCAGATATAAAACCATCTACCTGCAACCAACAGATCTTTGACAAAGCAGACAATATACACTGGGAAGAAGAAGCCCTATTCAATGAGTAGTGCTAAGAAAATTGGATAGCCACATGCAGAAGAATAAAACAGGACCCCTGCCTCTCACCATTCACACGAATTAATTAAAGATGGATAAAAGACTTATATCTAAGGCATGATACCACAAGAATTCTGGAGGAAAGTGTAGGAAAAACTCTTCTAGATATAGGCCTATGCAAAGAATTTATGACTAAGACCTCAATGGCAATCATGGCAACAACAACAAAAAAATAAGTAAATGGGATTTGATTAAAGAAAAAGCTTCTGCACAGGTAAGGAAATAACCAACAGAGCAAATAGACAACCTACACAGAGGGAGAAAATATTCACAAGCTACACATCTGATAAAGGGCTAATAACCGAAATTTACAAAGAACACAGGCAAATAAGCAAGAAAAAAACAAACAACCCTATTAAAAGGTGGTCAAAAGATATGAACGGAAGCTTCTCAACAGATTAAAAACAAATGGCCAATAATTATATGAAAAAATTTTCAACATCACTAATTATCAGGGAAATGCAAATTAAAACCTCAATGAGATATCACCTTACCCCAGTTAGAATGGCTTTTATTAAAAAGTCCAAACACAATAGATGCTGGTGTGGATGCAGAGAGAAAGGAACACTTACACACTGTCAGTGGAATTGCAAATTAGTACAACCTCTGTGGAAAATAGTATGGAGATTCCTCAAAGAAATGAAAGTAGACCTACCATTGGAACCAGGAATCTTACTATTGGGTATTTATTTACCCAAAAGAAAAGAAGACTTTTCATCAAAAGGACACCTGCACTTCAGTGTTTATTGCAGTGCAGTTCACAATTGCCAAGATGTGAAATCAGCACAAGCGCCAATCAATTCATGAATGGATTAATAAAACGTGGTTTATATATATACACTATGGAGTACTACTTAGTCATAAAAAGGATGATTTAAAAGCTTTTTCAACAATCTTGTTGCAACTGGAGACCGTTTTCCTAAGTGAAGTATCTCGAGAATGGAAAAACAAATACCACATGTACTCACTATTAAATTGGAAATAACTGATGACCACAGATGTGCACAGGGGGAAGTAAAACTCAGTGGAAATCAACCAGGGGAAGGGGGAAAAAGAGGGAAGAGAAAACTCACCTAATGGGTGCTATTAACACCATTTTGGTGTTGGGAACACCTATATCCAGGACTCAAGCATTGCAAAAGTGATCCATGTAACCTAAAACATTTATATCCCCTTAATATTTTGAAATAAATCAACAAGTTACTTAAAAATAAAAACTAATATCAATACTATACAAATTTTTCCAGAAAACAGAATGTATGTGCATATTCTGAACTCATAAACCCAGAATGATCCAAACCAGATTCAAACATTAAAGAACACTATATACCAATATACCATACAAATGTAGATATAAATGTATGAATGTAGATCTACTTCATGAATGTAGAATACAATATTAGCAAATCAATTACAGAAATATAAAAAAATGCATCATGATCAAATAATATTTATCCTGGGAATGCAGAGCTGATTCACCATTAAAAAAAATCAATTAATGTAATTCACCATATCAACAGAATAAAAAAAAGGTATCTCAATAGATGCAGAGAAAGCATTTAAAAAAATTCATGATCCATTCATTATAAAAACCATTAGCAACAAAAATAGAAGGGAACATCAATAACTTGATATTTAATGGTGAAACACTGCATAATACCTTCCTAATACTGAGATTAAGAAAGAATGTTCTTACCTCTGTAATTCAATATATTGGAGGTTGTAGACAATGCAAACAGACAATCAATCAATCAATCAATCCAGCGTGAGTTGGACAAGAAAATAATAAAATTGTCTCTATTCACAGATGACATTATTTCCTGTATTAAAAAACTCAAGCAATCAATAAAAAAGTTTGTTAGATTAATAAATATATTTAATACATTTTAATGTACAGAATCAATATAAAAACAATTGTATGTTTATTTACTATCAATAAAAACCAGAAATTGAATTTTTTTAAAAAAATAGCATCCAAATCTATGAAATGTATAGGTATAAAAGTAAAAAAATATGTACAGAATATATGCATTAAAAGTGACAATACACTGATATAAGAACTCAATGTAGACTTAAATAGAGAAATAGACCAAATTCATGGATTGGAAAATACAGTTATAGTTAGATGTCATTTCTCCTCAATTTGATTCATAGGTTTAATGAAAGCCCAAACAAAATCCCATCAGAATTTTTTGTATTTATCAACAAACTGATTATAAAGTTTATATGGAAAGTCAAAGGTTTGTAGTAACAAAAATGATTTTGAAAAATAAGAATAAAGTTAGAAGATTGCCTGATTTTAAGACTTACCATATATGTACAGTAATCAAGACAGTCTGATACTAATAAAAAGACAGATACATAGTCCAATGAAGTAAAATAATAACTATAGGAGTAGACCCCACATATATGTTCAAGTAATTTTTACAAGTGATGAAGAGGGGAAATGTTGCCTTTTTAATAAATAGTGCTGAAAATAGTAGTAGTAATGTCAAAAAACCATATGCCAAAAAACACTGCCAATAAATATCTTGGCCTACACCATGCATTTACAAAAAAGTAACCAAAAGTTGATCATGAATTTGACTGTGTAACCCAATACTATAACATTTTGTGGTCTTGAGCAAAGTGAAGATATCTTAGATATGTCATAAAAAGCATAATCTAGAAATGAAAAATAAATAAAATTAATCAAAACTGAAAACTACTGTTCTGTGAAAGACCATGTTATGATAATAAATCATCCAGACACAGACTGAGAAAAAATATTTCCAAAACATATAGCTTACAAAGAGCACATACAGCAAACTTTCAAACTCAATTAGAAACAATCCAATTAAAACATTGATAAAAGATTTGAAAAATATTTCACCAAAGAATATATATATAATACAAGTGGCAAATAAGCACATAAAATATGTTCAACATTGTATGTTATATATAATATGATATATAATAAAAAGATGCCATCATTATATCTAAATTATGTATATGTAGTTATTTTACATATTATATTGTAATGGCTTAAATGTCTGTGTTCTCTCCAAAATTCATGTTGAAACTTAATCCCTGATGCAATAGTATTAAGTGTAACAGAATTAAGAAGGCCCTTTAAGGAATAATTAGACCATGTGGATGAAACCTTCATGGATGGGATTTGGGACATTACAAAAGGGCTGACGGAAACAGCCAGGCCCGTTTTTCTTCTTCCACCCTTCTGCCATGAGAGAACACGGCATTCAAAATGCCATCTTGAAAGCAGAGACTAGACCCTTAGTAGACACCAAATCTTCTGGTACCTTGATCTTGGACTTCTCAGTCTCCAGAACTGTGAGAAATAAGTTTCTATGATTTATAAATTTCGCAGTCTCAGCAAGGATATAGAACAACTGGAACTGTAATACATTTCTAGCATGAAAAATGTTAGACACCCCAAAAAACAATTTGGCAGTTTCTTAAAGAGTTAAATGTTACATATCATGACCCAACAATCTCACTCCTAAGAAATTATCGAAGGGAAATGAAAAGTTATTTTCACACCACAACCTGTAAGTGAATGTACATTGTGACTTTATTCATTATCATTCTGAACTGGAAGTAAGACAAATGCTGTGCAACTGGTGGATTCATAAAGAGATTGCGACCCATCTTTACCACGAAATAGTATTCAGCAGTAAAAAAGAGCAAACTATTGACACACATAACAACCTGGATGAATCTCAAATGCTTTTTCCTATGTAAGAGAAGCCAGACTTAAAAGATCGCATAATATATATTATCATTTATATGACATTCTAGAAAAGACAAAATTATAGAAAACAGATCATTGGTTGTCAGAGATTGTGGAATGGAGGAGGAATTTATCACAAAGGGGGAGAAAAAGGGAATTTTGGGGAGTAATCAAACCGTTTTGTTTCTTTTTACGTTGGTAGTTACGTGATTGTATGCATTTGCTAAAACTCAGAACTGTAAAGGTGTGATTTTACTGATGTAAATACATTTAAAAAATGAATAAAATATTAGATTATAGGGAGTCACAATGAAATCATAGGGTTAATAAAAAAAAAATAAGAGATGGAGTTTTTCCCTGGGGCAATAGTTGTGGAGATAGAGAACAGTGAACAGATTCCGTGTGCGTTTTCAAAGTTTAACTGACAGGCTTTGCGATGTCTGCATGCTGTGTTTTATGGAAAAGAATGATTCAACAGTAATTCCTAGTCCTTGTCTTAATCAAAGGGGGAGACTTAAAGACATTTACTAAGATCAGAGAAGGGAGGATAGAATGACAAAGGGGTTCAGGATCATGTTTTGGAAATATTATTAGATACCTACTGAACATCAGTATGTAGATTTCACCCTCACAAATGAATCTATTAAACAGAAATATTCTTGGTTACTCAATAACATATTGATATGTGTGTATATATTTGTATTTTATGTATATATATTTATGTAGTTGTAATCAATCCTTTGTCTAAATATCCTTTTTCAATATTTCTAATAAAATTTTATAGATTATATTTTATACACTCTATCCATGACTTTTTGTACACCTCCAATCCCTTTCTGGCAACTAACAAAAATTATAGGCATAAGAGTAGTTCTCAATATTACAATAATTCTTCCTTAGACATTACTAGTGAACTTTATCCAATTCATGAATGTACAGGCATTTTTCTGAGGGCGTTCTATTTGCCTGGTGTCATGCTACTGTGCTAAGGACTGAAATAAAACACTTACTCTGAAGGCACTCCTTGTGGTTGGGAACACAACACACACACACATACACACACTATGCTCCACTGTTGAAGACTGGAGGATGGTCATGCTAACCAGGAGGTCATGGGAGCTAAGATAAAAATTGTTGGCCGGGTGAGGTGGCTCACGCCTGTAATCTTAGCACTCAGGGAGGCCGAGGAGGGCGGATCTTTCTGAGCTCAGGAGTTCAAGACCAGCCTGAGCAAGAACGAGACCCCATGTCTACCAAAAATAGAAAGAAATTAATTGGATGGCTAAAAATATATATAGAAAAAATTAGCCAGGCATGGTGGAACATGCCTGCAGTCCCAGCTACTCGGGAGGCTGAGACAGTAGGATTGCTTGAGCCCAGGAGTTTGAGGTTGCTGTGAGCTAGGCTGACACCATGGCACTCGCCCCAGGCAAGAGAGTGAGACTCTGTCTCAAAAAAAAAAAAAAAAAAAAAAAAAAAAAAAATTGTTCTCTGAGCTGGTGGCAGAAACACAAGCTTCATATAGGGGATCGACTTCAACCTGAGCCTACAATAGGGAAGATCTGTTCATCCTGAAGGCAGGACTATGCCAGAATCCTCTTTCCATACTAAAGTTTGTGTTTATTTATGGTGAAGAGAAAATAATTAAGACAATGTATGTACAATACTTCGTACTGTAACGTGCCATATAATTGTCAGTTCCACCGTTATTGTTTTTAATGTGTGCATTATTATCCTCTCAATCCATGCACTGTGGCTGTTAAACCTGCGTTTTAAAACCAGTGTGTATTACAGAATAATGTTTCCTGAGACTGAAATATTAAAAACCACAATGATGTAAATCTGACATTTTTAATGCTATGGTATGTTTAATTGCTATTGTCAGCATGGTGATTCAAAAGCAGGACAAGGGGATGGAAAAGAGCACTGGTCTGGCACTCAGCAGATTTGTGTTCTGAATTTATCCCTTCCATTAATTAACTCTGTGACCTCAGCCAAGGCTCTTTCTCTCTCTGGTGCTCAGATTCACCATCTGTAAAGGAAAGGGGCTGGATAACACGCTCTCCCAGGACCCCTTCCCATATAACATTGTATGGAATTGAATGAGCTCAAATGATAAAAACACATCAGAGAGAACTTGCTAATGACATTTCATAAGCCCATGGCAGAGCCAGAAGAGAAAGTTAGCGGCAGGAGTTCTCCTGGAATTGAGCCGTGTGGATTTGGGAAGGGCACCCAGCACAACTGGCCCAGGCTGGGAGGCTGCACAATGCTGGGGCAAGCCGGTGCCAACAGCTGGCCCTGGGTGGTGCCAAGTTACTGAGGAAGAAAATGTAACTTAGGTTGTTCTGGACTCAAGCTGTTACTTTTGATAGTTATGATTCCCCCCCCAAGGCCTTATAATGAGCAGAACAGCTTCTATAGACAAGTACATTCTATCAATAATAATAATGATACTATAGTACTTATTATACTAATAACTGGGTTAATTATGTGTTTACCCTGTCCAGTAGTCAGACATTATTAAAAGCAGTTTATGTGTACAAACTCATATAATCTTTGGAACTCTACATGGGATGTACGTGCACTATTACTAACTCAGATTCATAGAAGAAGAAACTAAGACATGGAAAATTAAGTTCATGGCCCAAAGTCACACACTGGTAGAGCTAGATTTTGAATTCCAGAAGTCTATCTGTATAGTTGGGGATCACATTCACTATGCTATAACACACATCCACACACACACACACACACACACATACACACACACACATCCTTTCCACAGATACGGATATTATCAAACATAGATTATACCCATCATTACCTTTGGAGGACTATTTTGTTTATTCAAATTCAAAACTTTTTTTTTTTTTGCTTTCACTTCTACAAAATTTCACAGCAATATTCACCTCCTTCTGGTTCTCCACTTGGTGAAACTGAGCATGTTCTTCTAGACTCTGCTGAAATGCCACCACACTGAGAAAGCTTTATTGACTCCCTTAGTATACTGACTACTTTAGTAAAAATAACTCCCATCTTTAGTGTTCCCATAGCACCCTTCCCATTCTTACTCCTGCCAGATTTATTTCACTGGCTATTTATGCAGACTCATGAAGCCTGCCTATGCAATAGTGAACGTCTCCTACTCAAGGGTGATGTTCTATGGACTTTTGTATGCCCAGTCTTTTCAACTGTTCCTGGAATAGAGTATTTGATAAATGTTTCATGAATAAGGGAATAAATGAATAGATGCATAGCAAAATACATCATCTTGAGTGAACCTTCCAACAACCTTGTGAGCTAATCAGGTACTATTCATATTAATAGTTGCCATTTCCTAGAAAACAAAAATGAGGCTCAGAGAAATAACATGTCTTCTATAATTTCCTCCCAGTAAATGAAAATATAGGCCACAGTAGAAATCTAAGTGTTTTGACTCAGTTCAGTACCCCGCTAGCATTTCTATAGCTTTCCCTAGGTCATGGAGACATGTGTAAAGACATGAGACCCTGGAGGTGCCCACAGGGTGGGAATAGGGACTGCAAATCCCCCAAGCTGAGGAATGTTCCTGTGCCTTGCCCTGCTAGCACACATACCAAAGGATGAGCCATAGTTAATGGTGGAAGTGCGAGTTTAGGGGTTCTTCCATCCACTCAATCATTCACTCGCTCACTCAAAACAGTTTTTTTGTTGTTGTTGTTGTCTTTTTTTTTTTTTTTTTCTGAGTACCAACTAAATTGTGGCCTGTATTTAGACTATTGCAGTGAGGAAAATGGATAAAGTCTTTGTTCTCCTGGAGTTTATGTTTTAGTAGAGAAGACAGAAAATAAGTACATGCGTATGCCAGACATTATTCATATTTTCCTATTCACCAACATGAGGCATTTATGCAAGATCTGGAAAGTAGTAGGAAAAGAAAAACCAATATTCACCTGTGGAAGCTCAGGCACTTGGGAAGACAGCCACGGTGGATTTTGCAGCAGTGACCAGGCTAATGTCTGTGCATCCACAATCTGGTGGTTTTTCTGGCAGCTTCCTCGCAATTTCAGCCTTTCCAAATTTCCTGAACCTCATCTAAGCTTCGTCTAACCTTTGTTTTCCTCGATATTCCAATGGTTTTACATTCATTTCCTCTATTAAAATTTTCTTTCTTAAAATAACTACAGTGTTTTCTTCTTTCCTGATTGAACCTTGAATTATAACATCAGACAGCAATATATTCAGTGAAATGTGAAGAAGCAGATAAGTGGACAAAGTGAATGAGGTACTCTTTTAGAGATCATAGAAAGCTTCTCTGAGATGTGACATTTGCAGAGAAACCTGAACAAAGAGGCCATTCCGATACCTGAGGGAGGTGCATTTCAGTCCTGGGGAATGGCAAAGGCAGGAACAGAAGGCAAATAGAAGATTGTTGTCTTCACAGAAAAACGTCAAGGCCAACGTGGCTGTAGGAGTGTGAGAAAAGGGAGAATGAGTAGGAAATAAGAGATCCAGAGTTCAGTTTGTGGGGTAACTTGAGGGCAGTGACAAGGAGTTTGGATTTTATCCTCAAAGGGTTTAAAGAAGGGCAACATGATAGAACATGGTTGGGCACCATCCTATGTCAGCAGAGCCCACATCAGTCTATTAACTGCGCTGCTATGTTAACAGCTAATGTATGTGCAGAACTGTAAAGTTTATAATGTGATTTCATATTATTACTTCCTTACCTTAACCCTCATTGTTAATATTATGGTTTTACAGGTTAGGAATCTAAAATTATGGGAATTTGAATAGTGTACCTAAGGTAAAACAGGTGGGGAGTGACAAAGCTGAATACCAAATCTAAGTCTCCTAATTCAAAGTCAAGGGTGCATTCTGCAAGACTGCAAACTGGCCTCTCAGCACTGTGTCCAGTAATAGCAGTTAATAGTCAATTGGCCCTTTATATTTTGGAAGGCATTGCAAGTGATGCACTCAGGATTTGGTTCAGGTGAAAGGAATGCAGAATCTGAGTGGTTAAGGCCCATGCCATTCAGCAGTGACTTCCCAAATGTTTTGCATTCAAAACAGTAGGGCTACAGTCAAAATGCAGACACCAATTCAAAAGGGCCGGTGCAGGTCTGAGGCTTTCTAACTAGCACTTAGGAGTTTCCAATGCTGCTGACCCAGGGGACAGATGCTGCAGCACAGCATCAAGTAATTGTTCACTCGAAATATAGCTGTGAGCCTGCATTTCACGCTTGGGTCTGTGAGAGCAAGCATACAGTGACTTCATCTTATCTAAGGCCAGCAGTATGCACTCAGAAGTTTGAAAAGTGATTGATATCTCTTAACATAAACTTGTTATCAACTGATTTTGATACCATTTCCTTTACTACCAAAATATCTAGCTTTAGACTACTATGTTTTTAAGAAACGTTGACTATAGAAAGAAATATCTCTAAGTTAACATCCTAGATGCATTTGCTTAAACTTAAACAATTGACTATGCTGATTTTGTTAATTAACTATAGTCCATAAAAGGGTTAAACATTTTTATTTTTCCAAATAAGAAAATTTTTAGAATAAAAAATCAAGTATGTTTGAAGAATTTGAAAAACATATATATATATGTATATATGCACTTCATTATAAGTGAGGAATGATCTTAGATCAGGGGTTATATTTTATTACTTTAATGACTTTAAAATATAAAATACAGCCATTTTACTGAATTATTGAATACATTTAATTGCAGTTGTATAGTGTAAACTATTGATCCAATAATGATTCATGTATACTATTAAAAAGGGTTGATTCATTTTTTATTTTACCATTTTAAGCAATGCTTATGTATTATTTACAATTTGAGAGCTAGGCATAAAATACTTTTTATTACAATGCAATATTTCCAAAGTAGGGCAAGTCTTTGTGGGAGTCCAAGGTAACATTATATAATCAAAAATTAAGTAACTTTAAATTTCAGCAGGCAAAAAAATACCCTTTTCCTTCAGTTAAATATTTTAATTGCAGGACTATTCACTCAGACTTATGACCCTTTCCGAAGCAACTGAAATATTTAATATGAAATATAAAATATTTTAAGTGCTCTGCAGATTTCTCACAAAAGAATTGAAGGGGCGTTCTTTTTTCTTTTTCTCCCTTTTTTTCTGGCTCTTAGAAAAGAAATTCCACCTTAATTCAGTCATTTTTCCTTTTTTTTATTAAGAACAAAGGAATCAGTAGAGAGGTTTAGTAAGGGGTGTTTTGAGCTCATCATTTAACTAGTGGTTAAAAAAGACAGCTTTACAAAATACTTTGCAAGTTTGGTGTCATACTCTTGTTTTTATGCACTCTCCTTTGAATAGCAATGCATTAAGCACATTTTCATGTTTACATGTTTATTGGGTACCTAGTTCTTTATTAAGTAATAGGACACATTAAGACTAATTGAGTAACTGTTATGTGCAGGTCAGGTAGCTGCCAACATTTTATGTATACTAGCTCATTTAAAAGAGTTCCGTCATGAACCCCATTGTATAGATTAGTATTGGATTTCCAAGGATATAAAGCTAGGAAGGGGCCAGTCATGGTGACTCGAGCCTGTAATCCCAGCACTTTGAGAGGTCCAGGTGGGAGGATCAATTTAGGCCAGGAGTTTGAGACAAGACTGAGGAAGAGCAAGACCTTGTCTCTATAAAAACAGAAAAAAATAGCTGGGTGGCACTTGCCTGTAGTCTTAGCTACTCAGGAGCCTGAGGAAGGAGGATCCCTTGAGGTCAGGAGTTTGAGGCTGCAGTGAGCTATGATCACACCACTGCACTTCAGCCTCGGTGATATGATATGTTTATGAAATGCTAGAACCTGGGGTAAAAGGCAGACCTTGCATGATAAAGAAAGGAGTTTAAATGTTAATCCAGGGAGAAATTGACATATGCTCAGTCCTATGAGCATGGCTATGGCTGCATATGCATGTCAGAAAAGAATGTGAAAATTTGGTTGGAAGTAGGGAGGAATAATGGCAAAGAGACAAATAGTAGTCCAGATGACAGATGACTAGGGCATTAACTCAAGCTCTGCCCACACCTCACTGTCCATTTGAATTCCTTGGGCGTGTTGTTAAGATGCAGATTATTAATCAGTAGGTCTGAGATGTGGACCTAAATTTTGTATTTTTAATCAGCTTCCAGGCAATGCTAATGTTGCTGTTCCATGGAACACACCCTGTGTAGCAGGAAATGAGAACAGTGGTTCTCAAAGTTTGGCCCCTAGGCTGACAGCATCAACATCACCCAACATTTCGTTAAGACCACACATTTTCTGGCCCTACTCCATACCAATTAGAATGTCCGGGGTTGGATTCAGGCATCCATATTATGTTGAAGCTTCTGAGGTGATTCTAGTATTCAGTTTGAGAACAAACCAGTGACCTAGAGTGCAGGAAGTGGGAATAAATGGGAAAAAAAATAAAACAAAAAAACGACACCTGTGATATGTATTTAGGCAATAGAATCCACAGGGTTGCTGACTGAGTAGAGGTTATTTAGATTCTGCTTATGTTTAAAAAGTTCAGGATGACCTAATTTTATCTCAAACCCTGCTTTCCTCCTTAAATATGAAAGGTTTTATACTCTTTCTGCTGACAGCATAGGGTCATGCTTGGAAAACTCTGACATCTTCTATCAGGCAATTATGTAATTTGGATACTTACTTTAATTAAAAATTGTGCCTAAACAAAAACCCACCGCATAAAAGAGCTTCTAAGGAAATATAAGAAATATCTGGGAAAATATAAGATGGTACTGTGGAGTGAGCATGGTGGAAATGAGGATTTCCTAAACAAATAAACAAAATTACATCCAGCAATTATTATAACCACCCACACAATATCCAGCAATCTAGATGGAAAGAAAATGTTCTTGCTGCTTTATGTAATACTGTATTTCATGTCTGAGAATGAACTTTAATTAGAATACCACTGGTGTCAAATTAGTAATAAATGTTTAAGACAAACCGAGATAACGGGACTGTGGGAACACTGCCACTAATGTAAAATCTGCTATAAATTGCAAGAAATTTACATTTTCCATTAACACACAGTCATAAACCTAAAAGTGATAAAAGGTTACATGCAGTTTAGATGTTCTTTAACTCAGTTGAAATTATTGCAAAGAAATGGTATCTGTAACACTCAAAATTTCTGGAGCTTAAAAATACATGAGTTCAAGTCCCCGCGCATTTACTATTTAGCTGTATCATCTTGGGACAACTACTTACCTTAAGTCTTAGTTATCTCATTTGTAAAATGGAAATAATAATTCCTGTGCTAGCAAAAGATGGGTTGTATGTAGCATATAGAATGGAAAAGGATGGTTGTGAGAATGTTATGAGATATTGCAAGTAAATCACGCAGCCTGCAGAAGGTATTTAATAATAGCAATTAATACCATTACTAATGAACATGGACATATTTTGTATACTCTGTGGACATTAAGGGGCATTTTAATTAATTATTACTTTTTTTCCCACTACCATCTTTCAGGCACTTCATTTGATAATACTGACACAGCCATAGAAAGGCCTGACATTCTCTCTTTTTCTATTATTTCTTTGTATATGATATTTTCACTGCCTGAAATGGCCCTCCAAGTGGCAAATCTGATTTGTCCCTCTCATTTCCCATCCTAGATATTAGCTCTTTGGGGAAAAAGGAAATTAAGGGTATCCCAGGATCAAGTAAGAACTGTAAAGATTCTTACAGTTTAATGACTCCATCCAAACCTGTGTACTAAGAGACTTGACAGACCTTGAGCCTTCCAGCAGCTTGGGGCTGTGTCCTGAGGATGCTACAACCCTCCTTACAATGCCTGCCTAGGAGAGCTCAACACTGCTAAGAGAATGTACTGTTTATTCCAGTCAGAACCTGATGGCAGACCTATAGGTCTCTGAACTCCTGCTTAGAGCACTTACTTTAGAAAGCTTGTAATTATAAATCCTTTTTCTGCCCCCTTAAGATGTGAATATTTTACTTCCCAGCACTATCTCCTCAAGGACCTGAAAGCTGTATCTTTGAAATGCCAACATTAAAGGGGGTAACTCCAGCTTCCCAGTCCCTGTGGGCAGTTAAGGGCCTAACTTTGTTAGGAGCCTTACTCCAACTTGTGCAACTACCTCTTATCATTGTAGTACAAGAAATTTGTTTCTCCTTGGAATATGTGCCAGTTAGCAAATCCAGATGGGCTGGTCACAGGGACCAAACTTCCCTTCATGCCCTCCAGTGCCTCTCCTTTGGCAAACCCCAGAATTTAAAGTTTCTCCTCCTTTTTGTTTTGGCAAAGTTGACTGGACAGTCTTCCATTCTGTATACTTGTCACTGAATAACATCTCTCTTTACCACCTTTAGTTAGTTTCCAACTTTGTTTTTCTTTGACACAGACATGGAAAAGTTCAGAGAGCAAGAAAAGAGAGAAGTTTCTTATGGGAAGTTCTTTTGATAGGTGATGAAAAGTGAAATAAAGTGAAATTTTCAGAGTTGATTGGACCAGACTTGGTGGACCTAATAGACCATGATAAGAAGTGTGGACGTCATTCTGACAGTAATGGAGATACATCGTATAAAGTTCTCAGTGGAAGAGTTCTCCTGTGATAACAGAACTCCAGAAGCAAGAGATATGTCTGAGTCTCTTTGCTGTCTTTACCACTTTTCTGTCATGCTGATTTATTGGAACTCATCTTCTCCATAATCATTTAGAACTTATGCCAGGAAAGTCCCTCACATTTTATTTAAAATATGTAATCTACTGTGAATTTTAAATGTACCAAATCTAAGTCTTCTATACCCATTCTGAATATTGGTTGCTATATATCTATATACAACCAGGATTTCTTCAAATTGATTTGAATCTGAACAGCTGCTGCAGAATTGTTAACGGTTCTCTAAAGAGAGGAATTTCTGTTGATTTAACACATTTTTTTAAATTAAAAAAATAATATCAGAAATTAGCAACAGGACATCTGGATTGCTTATTCACTGTGACTTAAAAAGATTTCCTTACGTAATCTGGGACGTCTGTTTGTTATTTCAGTATGAGAATGTTCTTTCATTAATTAATTCATTCAGCAAATAATTTCTGAAGACTTGCACTTTTCTAAGCAATGAACTAAGGATGTAATGCTAGATAAGGTTCTGTTACACCCCTAAATGATGCCACAAGTTAGAGACAGACAGAAAATTATAATGCAACTTAGTCTCTGTTTCCATTGAAATCATGCCAAAATTTGTCTGATCATAAAATTGATTGCAGTTCTTATAATAAGTAAGTTCTACAGGTATTTCTACTAGATGTTCTCATTCATTTGACTTAGGTGTGGTCTGGAATCAAACTCTTTTTCACAAATGTCCTTGTTTTTGGTTTTTGTTGTTTTGTTGTTCATTTTATTGCTGTTGTTTTATTTGTTTGTGTTTTTGAATTGGGAAGCTTTGGAAATATTGAATTAGATTTTCATGGCGTATGAGTGAGTGTTCACCATAGCAGACCAGGTGAGGGTGAGTCTATTTTAAACCTAGTAAAAACTGTTCCAAATTACAGAGGCACAAATGTAGCTAGTGAATTTGGGGAAAGATAAGCCACTGAGCATTTATGGAATTAATATGGGAATGCAAAAGAGGTTATGGTTGAAGCTGAAACTGTAAGTAAAGGACTGGCAACAAAGGTCCTTCTAATCCTTGCTATGGAATTTTGACATTGCCTATTGAATGGCTTTAAACGGACAAATAACATGGAGCAAAGTAAAATCCTAGCTAAAGATGAGGCAATGATAGATTCTGGACTACTTAAATGGTTCTTGAAGTGTCTTCATAAGGCCAAGAGCTCTGATAAGGCCATATTTTAATGTCTTGTGGAAAGACTCGGCTTTGAAATCAGTCAAAACTGCGCTGTCTTCTGTTTCTGACTCGGGATGTGTGTAAATACTAATGGTGACTTTGTTCATCACTAAAACAGAGATAATCATAGCTGCCTTTCAGAAATGTATGAAAATTAATCAACAAAAAGCAGACAGACAAAATAAGCCTTATGTAAATTTGGTGGTGACCTGACTCAGGACAGAGAAATACAGGAGCATTCAAAAGGCTGGTGCACACATTATCCGATTTAATTTTTACATGATTCCAAGATGCTGATTGTTATGTTCATCATATAAATGAAAAAACAGACACACAGAGAAGTTACATATTTTGTCTGATAATACAGAACTAGGCCAAATACCTAGCCAAGATTCAAACCCAGGCTAAACTTCAAAGCTGAAACTTCTCTCTTTTGTCCACTTCCCCCTGCCCTACAGAGCCTACAGACCAACCTGCCTGACACATAGAAGGGAATCAGTGTATATTCTTTCTCCTCCTCACCACTGTCTCACCCTTTCCACACCCAGACACAGGCAGATAATATACTTGGACTTTATATTAAACCTCTGTTTCTCACTTACAGTTTGGTCTCCACAATGAAATCAGTGCTGGTGAAGTATTAAACTGTGATACACTTCAACAAGCCTTTTGGAGCACATATCACATTAAAGCCACAGAACGTAGCAGGTAGTTACGAACTATGGTGCATGCTGTTGAAGAAGCAAAAGTAAGTATAGCTGGATCCCTGCTTTTCATGGAAAGAGGCATTATTGTGAGGGCTGAAGAGAACTGTCTCTGCAGTCAGAAGATGTGGGTTCAAAAATTCAGGTCTGTCACTTACTGTGTACATGAACATGAGAAAGTAATTTCCTTCCAGCTTTCCAACCTATGAAATGGAGAAAATAATAGAATGTATATTCTAGCTTATTGTGATTAAATTAAATAATCTCTGTACAAGTGAAATACTTAGTCTCTTGTACGTAATACACAATGGATTTTATTTATTATTTTTATTATCTTTATCGGCATTTATTATTATTATTATTAGAGATTCTAATACAGTTATGGTATGAGACTTGGAAATAACTGACTACTACCCAGGATGGACTGATTTAGAGTCATAACAGATACTACAAGAAAGGTGTCATTCTGACTGAGGGATTGAGAAAGAGGCTTGAGGGGAAACTTGTTAGGGTAAAAAGTGTCCTGGTTTAAATGTTAAAAAATCAGATTTGATGAAGTAATATTCAAATAAATTAAAAAAAAAAAAAACAGATGTGTTTGAAAGATTCCACGCAGCTGTTGGTAGAATTGGTACCTTCTTTCCAGTACCTGTTGGTGGGCAATTAGATAGTATAAATCAAAAGCCTGAAACTAGTTCTTGATATTAGACTCTGTAATTACATTTTTCAAAATTTTATCTTGGAGGAATAATCAGAGGTGTTAATAAATATTTTTGTCCAAAAAAAATCAGATTTGAATTTTGAGTCTGGAAGTGCCTGGCTGATTATCTTGGCTCTAGTCCTTTCAACTTTTGGAGGCTTTCTTCTTAGTAGAAAGGAGATTGTGGCTCCCACCATGCTCCTTTCTTTGTGCCTCTGGGAGATTCACTTGCAGTAGCATTTGTGGAATTGCTGAGGTCCCTACTCACTTCCCTAGGCCCTTCTGGAGGCAAAGCCCCACAGGCCAGCTCCCGTCAAGCAGCTGTGAGAACCTGTGATTTTCCAGGTTCAAGGTTCAAGGAGAACCTGTGATTTTCCAGGTTCTCCACAGGCACACAGCTCTGCGCTCATCTTCTTAGAGGTCCTCATTTTTCCAAAGTGCTCAGTGACCCTCTTTAAGAGCTTTAATTCTCTCCCACTGCACTCCCTGGGCCAGGCGTGTATTTTAAAGCCCACCAAGCTTTGACCAAAGATGGTCGTCTCATGGTCAAAGTCCTCGCCTCCAGGTACTCTGGCATCCTGCTTTTTCCTGCTCCTCTAATGTTTGGCCTGGTACTGGTCCCTTAGGAGTAAACATTGTCTGGATTTCTCCAGTTCTTGTCCAGTCACACATTTATGCTCCGTTTGTGTATTCTCTGGTATATTACACTTCTCAATACTCAAGTCAGTTTTTCCAACAATCCTAAGTCTCCCAGGCCTCTTCCCAGTGTTTCCACATCCAGTCCAACTTCTCACAAGCGTTCATCTGTCAACATCTGGGAGCTCTCAGATGTCAAAGAATCCCTCATTATAGCAAATAAAAATGGAATGCTAATGTCATAAAACATAACCACAATGGTAAATTAAGCCCCTAATATGGGATATTCCCCATCGGTGAAATTCCTGGACTGATTGGCTTGGATACTAAACAGAATTCATGTATTGATTCTCAGGAACCAGGGGGAAAATGTGCGCTTATCCACCAGTGTAGGAGAAACCCTGCAAAAAACAAAATGTCCAAACCCAAGCTCGGTGGCAAGTCTTTTATCATGATGTTTCCTAGATAACTTCCTTTGAAGAATCTAAAATAACCATCATAAATGATCATGCATATGCACATATAGTACCAGGAACATTATGAGTTCTTAGTAAACACTGTAGGATGATGATGATGATGATGATAATCATAGTGCATAGATCTTCACATTCTGGCACCCCGAACAGATCTAGTTTGAAATGCCTTTACTGAGTCATGTTATAATATATTCCTTTGATTTTACTAAAATTTGCAGGAAGCTCTGTGATAAGCTAAAAGTTGGAGAGTTGTGTGAAATAACTACAGAAAGATAATTGAGCACACTTACTTCAGAAATAAGACTAATTTGGTACAGGTGTGTAGGTCCTTAAATCTGATTGTGCCACATGTGATTGGCTACCCAATAGAGATCATTGATCAGGGCTTATTTTGAAAAGTAAATTTCTCTCCTGGTGTGTCAACCTCTTCATACCTACTTCCATTTAGCAGTGATGATTCTCTATTTTTTTTTTATTTTAGGATAGTATGGGGGTACAGATGTTTAGGTTACATATGTTGCCCTTGCCCCTCTTCCCCTCAAGTCCGAGTTTCAAGTGCATCTGTCCCTAGGATGGTGCAGTGATGCTCTATTTGTAATCATCTTTCTGCATATCTCTCTCTCTCCTTATAATGTAAGCTCCCTAAGGGCATGAGCCTAGTAGTAATTTATTCACCTGCATATTCTCACCGTCTAATGGCATAACCCATGGAAACTTGTGACTCAATAAGAGAGAAAAGGAAGAAAAAACTGACTTCTGCAGAAAATATAAATTCAAGGAAAGCACTCAGAACTGAGTGCTACAGGCCTCAAGACCCTCAGTGAGGAGGCTGAAACATCTATCAGGGATACTATTAAAGTCTTATTTTGTACAGAGCCTTAATGGCCCAGGCCTGGACTTTAGAAGCTCTGCCTTTGGAGTCAAACCTGGACCATGATTGCTCCATGGCCTTGAGCAAGTCACATCATCTCTTTTAGTTCATTTCTGTTGATAAATTGATCTCCTTATTAATGTTCCATTCTGTAGGGAGAGTTTGAAGATTAATTAATTAATATACTTAAAGTGCTTCAATTAAGGTAACTGCTATTAGCTGTGGATATTCTCATCAGTCCATATTTGGGAACAATCCAAAATCACTTCCTTCTCAAGAGATTTCTGATAATTACCCCAATGTTCTCCAAAAAGTGCTATCATATAGGATTTATTTCCAAAATAATTAATTTTTCTTTGTAAAGGTTTGACTGTACACATTAATATGCACGTAGTTCTTCTCAGGCATTCCTTAGATGAAGAAACCTAACATTAAAGCTAAC
>RJWJ010020594.1:0-28880 GCA_004363605.1 Indri indri | reverse complement strand
TTTTTTTTTATAATTGCGATTGAGTTTAGCAGGATTTTCAAGTACGGAGAAAACAGACTTAAACCACTTTCCTCTCGGAAGGAGACACTTTCTTTCCCAGCCAGCTTACGTCAGAGTAGAAGATGAGGCTTTGATAAAACAATGTCTTTATTTCCTATGTATATTTCTTTGTTCCAAAAGGAGCACTAATGTGTTTTCATGTTGGGTTCAAAGAAGAGATTGTCCTGGAAAAACCACAGCTCCTTTGGAAGGGCAACCAGGATATGAAATCCTTTCCACTAAATCTTCACCCTGCTAAGCTGAGAACTGAATTTTCTGAGCCAGGGTGAGCTGTTTGGCTCAGGTGGTTTTTAATTAAAGCAATTTATATTCAAAGAATGTGCACACATGCTGGCTCACACAAAATCAATGAAGTCAAGAGAGGAAACAGAAAAAAATGAATGTAACCAAGAAGTACTTATGTGGAAGGGCAAAAAAAAAAAAAAGACATTTTTAAATTTAATTTTTGTTTAAAATATTTGTATATATAGCTTCATTTCAGCCAAAATTCCAAATGTGTTGCACACTATTTAATATCCTCCCTCTCCTCCCTGTTTTACCCCTGCAAAATAAGGCTAAGTTTCATCCTAGTTTAGGCATTGCCCCTAATTTTTCTTACATTTAAACAAATACACAGTTCAAGTGTCTAGTAGAACACATGGAATAATTTGCTGCTATTTTCCTTCAAGCAACTCAATGGCAAAGAGGTATTAACAAGAGCGTCCCCTGACACATGGTCCCCCGTTTTCTCATTTCCATGAAGTTTGCTTGCCTATAAATATAACCTCACATTCTTTTATGAAATACATAAATGCAATAAAATAGTTGCCTTGGTTCTTTTCTGGAGGCAGGAGAAAAATGTCAAACTCTCATTGTTCAGTGTTTCTAACAGACCCCTTTTGTATAACTAGGATGACTTTCCAGCGCAAAGTTCTAAACTGCAGATAATAGCTTAAAAGGCTATCTGAACCCATTCTGTTATGCAGATGAAAGAAAGTCTTTAAAATTAATCTATGGCATCTCTGAATAAAAAAGAAGGGCACTCATCCAACTCATTTCCTTGGGCCAAAGCAGTGAGCAAGCAGGACAAAAATGCCAAGATTCTGCTGCTCAAAAGCCGGAGTTTGACGTGGCGCAAGCACAGCGGATCAACCACCAGATTGTGCTTCTGACCTGCCACTGTTTAGAAACATGCAACAGTGTGCTATTATTCAATGTTATCACTAAATTAGAAGTTAACGTAAGGCATCTGACTAGATAAAGTGTAGTGCAATGATTAAGAACTGCTTTGTAACAAAATATTATTTTATGAGATGTCAATATTTAAAGGACAAGAAATAATCCTTTTTTATAAATTAGAAGACTGTCTGCTAAAGACTGTTTAAACCAAGGAAATCAACTGAGAAACTAATTATGTTTGTCTAATCGGGATAAACATACTGGGAAAAATGCATGACACATCACCCTGTAGTATCAATTTTATTAATAAAATTGATCCAAATTTATTTATATAATAATAAACACTATGTTAAGGAATTGAATACAAATATCACCAAAATAAGAGATTTAAAGAATTTTAAAGAATAGCATTGGCCGGGCACAGTGGCTCACACATGTAATCCCAGCACTCTGGGAGGCTGAGGCAGGAGGATTGCTTGAGGCCAGGAGTTCAAGACCAGCCTGAGCAAGAGCGAGACCCCATGTCTACAAAAAAACAGAAAAAATTAGCTAGGCATGGTGATCCACGCTTGTAGTCCCAGCTACTCAAGAGGCTGAGGCAGGAGAATCTCTTGAGCCCAAGAGTTTGATGTTGCAGTGGGCTGTGATGATGCCACTGCACTCTAACCTGGGCAATAGAGCGAGACTGTGTCTCAAAAAAAAAAAGCATTATTTAAAATGGCATGGCATCTAGCAGGACATGATGGCTCTCTCCTATAATCCCAGCACTGTGGGAGGCCAAGGCAGGAGGATCACTGGAGGCCAGGAGTTTGAGACCAGCCTGAACAACATAGCAGGACCCTGTCTCTACAAAAAATTTAAAAATTAGCTGGGTGTGGTGGTACATGCATATAGTCCTAGGTACTCAGAAGGCTGAGGTGGGAGGATCACTGGAGCTCAGGAGTTCGAGGCTATAGTGAGCTACGATGGTGCCACTGCACTCCAGCCTGGGCAACAGAGCAAGACCCTGTCTCAAAATAAAATAAAATAAAATAAATAAAATTACATTTGTCATTAGTGTATTCAGGCAAAAAGGAATGGAAGTACTCAATTATCAGACTAATAAGTATTCAGAGGGATCAGTTATGAAATAATTATGCAAATCAATACTATTCCTATAAACAAGCAATAAACAGAAAATATAATAAAAATATAGACCCCACGCACAACAAGACACACACGCACCATAAAATAGATAGTGTTATGGTCTGAATATTTGTGTCCCCCAAAAATTCATATGTTGAAACCTAATCCCCAACGTGATAGTGTTAGAAGGTGGGACTTTTGGGTCATGAGTGGCCCTCATGAATGGGATTAGTGCTCTTATAAAAGAAACCCCGGAGAGCTAGCTGGCCCTTCTACCATGTGAGGACATAGTGAGAAGGTGCTGTGAGGAACAAGCCCTCACTAGGTACAGAATTTGTGGATGCCTTGATCATAGACTTCCCAGCTTCTATGAGAAATAAAATTTCTGTTGTTTATAAGCCACCCAATTTATAGTTTTTTTTTTTTACAGTAGCACAGACTATGACACACAGAAATAGAAATATGCTAGACCTATTATTATGCTGGACCTTTGTCAAAAAACCCAATTTTTTTTGTTTTTGAGACATGTAAAAGAAGATTTAAATACATGGAGAAACATACGCTATATTTCTACCAGTAAAGACACAATATTATTGTCAATCCCTCAAATGAAGCTCTGATTTTTAACATATTCCTAATAAAAATGCAAATGGAATTTTAGAGAGAACTTGAAAAAAATGTTCTAATGTGCATCTGAAAAAAAATCCATGTAAAAGTATCTAGGAAAATCCTGAAAAAGTAGAAAATGATGTAGGACTTGTCCAGGTTTGAAAATATATCATAAAGTTATTTTGATTAAAACTGTGGTGCAATCACAGGAATAGATAAATAGGACAGGAATAAATAACAGATCATTTTGTCACCCCACCAATTTGCCAGACATGCTCAGAGGTGAATACATATAGCTGGGGTTTTTCTTCCTGTGGAGGCTTCTCGCCTCCCAGACAAATAGATCTCTACCAGGCAGTTCTTCAGTTTATCAACTACGCTGTGCACCCTGAGGGGAAGGACACTATGATATTCTCCATTCTATCCCTAATGCCTGCAGAGTGCCTGGAAAATAGTAGGTATTTAACATCTGATGAATAAGTAAATGAATATATGAGTAAATGTGCATTTAAAAAGAAAACGTTGGGCCAGGTGCTGTGGCTCATGCCTGTAATCCTAGCACTCTGGAAGGCCGAGGTGGGATGATCGCTTCAGGTCAGGAGTTCAAGACCAGCCTGCCCAAGAGTGAGACCCCCGTCTCTACTAAAAATAGAAAAAATTAGCCGGGCATGGTGGTGTGCACCTGTAGTCCCAGCTACTCAGGAGGCTGAAGCAGGAGGATCGCTTGAGCCCAGGAGTTTGAGGTTGCTGTGAGCTAGGCTGATGCCACGGCACTATTACCCTCGTGACAGAATAAGACTCTGTCTCAAAAAAAAAAAAACTTTGAATAATATTAGGAAGATCTACCAGTTATAAATCTCTACTTGAAAGTTACTGACAAAACTCCTTTATATTAATAATAGCTAACATTAGAATGAGATTTTCTATTTAATAAAACCACCAAGCCCCAACTAATGTCCTCACTCAATGTTTCTCAAATTTGATTAATTTATAGACTTCTTTTTCAAGGAAAAAATTATTAGCCCAAGTGATGACTCGAATTTTTTTAAAGTAACATTACTCAAATACATACAAAACTAGCTATATACTTCTTAGGTTTTTGACCCTTAAACAAATACAATGCTCAAATATATTTATCAATTAAATGTCCATAATTATAAAATCTGTAAAATTCAAATGAGCAACATTTAAAAATGTGATAGATGGTATTTTATGGAAACTAAATTGCTGGTATTGGGTTTAATAATAGGAAGACGTGTTTGGTTGTTTCATGTTTCACTAGCTGATTTGGTTCCTTTGATCTGGGATATGATGAACCATTATTTGAGTCTTCATTGTTGCCATTGCTGTTATTTTTAGTTCTTGGATTTCTATTTCTTATCCAGTGATCCACTGTGTTGATTGGCCAATCAATTTAGCACATTACCTTATATACCATGCTGTGTACAGTGCTGCATACAACATTGAAAGTTTAGTACCAGTTCTCTTGGAAACACGAATGCAGGTAATGAACTCAAGGCAGTATCTGGTTACAAGATGGTCATCCCAATGGTCCAGAATATTCTTGTATTACTTTTCTTAGATCATAAGTCAAAAGAAAGCCCCAAATTTAAAAAAATCCTTTCAGAACTTGTGAATTTCAGTTTGAGAAACACTTCCCTAGCTTATTTCAATTAGTAATTGATGTTTAAAGAACATTCCAGGATAGCAGAAGAAATTGGGTAGTCTTCTGTGATTGCTGTAAATGAGATTTTATGACATCAACCTATATTTTCAACACCCACCTTGGGCACAGACCTGCCGATCATCCTTTGGAGATAGGCACTGCTAACCCTATTCTACAGATGAATAATAGAGGCTGACAACAGCACTCCAGGAGCACAGAGAAAGTTGTGGTGGAATTATATCAGGGGTCAGAGTTGTGCCTAATTGAGAGGGAAAGCGAGGAGCAATCACAAACATTGCTCAGGCTTTGGCTTGCCCTGCCAATCATGTAAGCTGCACCTTTTTTCTTCTTCTGGCTAAACAGGACTGTTGATGTCTCGGGCCACAGTGCAGAGACTGATTAGGCACTTGTGCTAAACACACACTCCCTGTACCTCAGCCCCACGTGTCCCATTTGCCTACAAGGGACTGAATGGAAACGAATGGCTTGTCTGAGGCCATGAGAGTCAGCAGTCAGCTTGCAAGGTGTTTACCCCCTTCTAGTTACAGGTCTGCGAGGGGTGAATGCTTGCTGTGGGAAGATGCTAGTCTTTCCCCTATACCGGTGCCCCTTCTTCTTGAACGGCTACCAGGTGCTCAGTGCCCGTGGGAGCCCTTCAGATAAACAGCACCTGAGGTTACGTTACCTCAACTGTGGCATGTTGAGGCACAACCCTCGGGTATCTGGGTGTGGACTTGTTTTAGTCATACAGAGACTGGAGAGAATGTTCCTTCAAATCAGACCAAGTTATAACCACCTCCCCAAATATCAGGGGAACAGCACCCTAGCATGCTCAACTTGAGTCACTTCTAAGCAAAGGTGGGGTTCAGTGTTGACCAGCCTGTTACATACTGTATCGTACAAAATAAGAGGGGTCAGAGTGACCTTCAGACATTAGCCAAAAGGTGAGTGCTAACTTGACCACTTTCCCCAACATACTTCCCTTCTTTACTTGTTTCTTCTTCTTCCTCTTATTCTTCTATGCTCCAGCTCTTCCTTCTTCACATCTGACTCATGACTTCCCATGGCCTTTGTGGAAGGGCCTTGTGTATTTCTATCTGCAGCTCAGATCCAAAAACACTACTAGACTCTCTTTGTCAACCATCTAAGACTTCCAGGTGTTTTCTAAATTTCTCCTTGAACATCTACAGGTCTAGGCAGTCCTTGGCCTTCTTCTGCAGGCTGTCAACAGACTCTTCCTCATGTTTGACAGAAAAGCTTTGACAAAAGCTCAGTTTTACTTCTATGAATACAAGAGATAATTGTGCTTAAAAGCCTTCCATATTTTCAAAGACAATAAAGAAGTCACTCCTTAGCTTCCTTCTCTCTAGGCCACGTAGCAATTCCTTATAACTTCATTTGTAAGACACACTTTAATAATTTTGATTATCAGAACCCTTATCAGGAGCTCTATGTCTTTCTTTAAAGGGTGACCAAAACAACAATGTGTGCTAAGTAAGATCTGATTAAAACAGAGCAGAAAATAACCCCTGAGCTCTTTTAAAAAATCACAACTTATATTATACATTCCTTTTCATATAGGGCAATATTGTATTTTTTAACCATGCTTTCACATTTGCAAATTATTCTTAATTTTTAGGTAATTTTTCTTTTTGCATGTCAATATTTCCTTAACTTATTTTGGGGTAGAAGGATTCTGTCCAAAGTGAACCATTTTTCATTTATCTGATTTTTTGATTAGGCTTTTCTGTTTGCAAGGAATGACGACTCTCTCGAGTTATCTAAGGCCATGGGGCTTGTTGTAAGGGCACCTGTGGACCATAGTGGAACTTGAGAGCCACCAGGAACCTCTGCAGCTTGAAGCAGGGCCACTCTCTGGTTTCTCGTGTTCATTCCTGTGTATATCCTCTCATTTCCCCATTCTCTTTCGCTCTGTATTTCTGTCTCATTTGTCTCTAAACTGACCACCTTGCTCTGCTTCCTCAAAGCCTCTGCTCCCCACTGCTTTGGCTCACACGTGCATATATGTAGTCATGATGCTCTCTCTTCTCCTTTCCCTACAGCATGACTTTCTGTCTTCAGCTACTGTTGCCAACTGAGTCACTGCTTTCAAGGCAAATTCCCAAGAGCAAAGATCTGATAAAAATGGCCCAGCTCATTTTTCACTCCAGCCTGTGTGCAGAGTGACTGTAACCCAAGGGTGACCCAACATCCTTGGGTCAGGTATTCACCCATGTCCAGTCATCTGTGCTGAGTATGTGAGGTTGTCATTCAAAGAATAAGCAGCTGAGAGTGGCTGATTTGGTGGTGGGATTAATAAACATCTCTGGCACATCTTAAGTGAATTGAATAGTTTTTATAGAACTATTCTCCTTTCCTGAGTTTGAATTTCCATGGTCTCCTAGAATATTAACAATTCCACTAAATTTATCAGCATATAAAAATTGGGGGTATGTATTCCAACATTTTTTTGTCCATCTAATAAATACTGATATGAAATAAGATAAATTATAAGAATGAACCCCATGGGACTTCCTTCAGAACATCGCAGGCGGACACTGTCCTGTTGAACACTGCTACCTTTTATGTTCTATCCATAAGCTATGACTCTAATTCATACCAAAATAAAATCAAAAGATAATACTTTTTCTTGATTAGTCACTTAAAGAGTCACATGCTTTGGGAAGCAGTTGGGAGGGGGGACTTTCCAACAGGCTTGGGCACCAGCCTGCCTGGGGTCAAATCATGGCTCCAGCACTTCTGAGCCGTGTGACTTGGGGGACTTGTATGTCCCTGCTGCTCCTTACTTTTCTCATGTATAAAATGGGGCCACTAAGAGTATATGATGCAAGCTATTGTGAAGATTAAAAAAAATAATCAATTTAAAATGTTCTGAACAGTATCTACTACAGGGTAAATACCCCACAAATGCTAGTTATATTGTCATAATTAATTCCATAACCTTTTGTTGAATATCGATTATATAGCTTATGCTAGTTTGAGGTGGGATTTCATGAAGTTTACAATCACAATGGCCTTAATCAAGAAAATACAAATGGATTTCCTATGTCACCTTCTACCAGTCTATGCACCATAAATTTATTATAGAAAGAAATTAAACATGTTGTTATGCTCAGCTCTTTACAGACTCACATTGGTAATTTTCTATCTTCATATATATTATAATATTTCATGAATTTCCTGTTATGCGTATTTTCAACTGCAGGGATCAAATTGAGAGCAATTGCACAATTTTTGCTGTCTTCCAGAATACTGGAGACTCGATTTAATTTATTCCAATTAAAGTTTCCTTAATTCAATATAAAATATTATACAAAGATAATTTTTTGAATCTTGTAGTGACATTGTCCTTTGCGTTTTTTCCCCCGTATCACTTCTGGGTACAGTGACTTGAAGCTGTAAGTATATTGGCATGAGAGTCTTTACTGTAATAGACACAACAGGTACTCTGGATCCAAGTTCATGAACTGCCAGAAGCCTAATAAGCAATGAAGTGTGGTGTTGCTAGAGGTCATCTTGAACTAAGCTGCAAAAGTTCTGCTCTAAGTTTCTGTCACACTAAATATATTCGCCTTGCTAAACATACCAGGTTCACTACCTCCAAACAGGCAGTCTCTCATAACCTAGTGGTGAACATTTTGATTAGTAAGAAGTGTTTTCACATCTGCTTATTTCAAGCATAAGTGCTTTTTTTCCCTCCTCACGGAAGAATTGGGATAAGGCAAATGTCATCAGCCCCATTCATTTCCACTTGCAGTTTCAGCTAGTATGTAAATATAAGGTTCGGAGGACCAGAAGATGTCTTAAATTAACACAGTATTATAACTGCATTGCCCAATGCTAGGGAGTGATGGGAAATTGGCATTCCTAATAGAGCTGTGGTGAATATTCATTTTTCCATCTGGAAACTAAGCATGTGTGATTTAGGAGATTGAAAACTGGTGTGACTTCAGCACTGTAACTACATAAACTTTACAATCTTGAGAGTGAAATTCGCATTAAAAAATGAATGTGTTTCCGTAAAAGTTATGTAAATGAGAAATAGAACTGAAAGCAATTAAGTCCATTTGTCAGCAGTAACCTGGGGCACAACGACATTAAAGAAAAGAAATCATGGGTGGGGGATCCAGGACCACACTTTGATCACTATTATAAAGGCCATAGGAATTTGGAGAAGTTCTCTGCTCATTTCTCCACAGGGTTCCAATTTCAACAAGAGTTGCCAGGATCTCCTTAGTAATACAGAATATTGGGGAAATGGAAGGAAATTAAGTAACTCAAAGACACACCTTATGCCATAAATAAAACCCCACAGTTAGAGCTTGCAGTGAAAACCTCCTGGGGATCAACAGCTCATTCCTCCGTTAGAATTGCTCTTTGGAAATTAACGGGCTTGGCTTTGTATCTCCGACTGTTCTGCACAAATGAACCAAACTGGGAATCAGTTGGAGTCACTGAAGCTTAACACAACCCCAGCTATTGTTTACACGGCTCCCATGAAACCCCTGTGCCAAGCTGATTAGATTTACAGTGCACTCGATAAGCTTGTCTGCTCATGGCACCTAAGGCCGTGAACCTTGTCACAAAATGAAACTAGAGCGGGAGAGGGGGTAAAACCACACGAAACCTTTAATGAAGAGGGAGGCTGAGCGACTTTGGTGGGGGCTCATCTAAGTTTTGGAAAGCTTCCCTTGTGCTGGAGTTCTTAGGCTCAGTGTTGAAATGACGCTTTGGGATTTGCCCTCCTGCTTACCAGAAACTCCACAGTGCCATTTTCAAATTCTTTATCATCATGGATATGTTTAATGCTAAGGGCAACCAAGGACTAGAAAAGACTCTTTAAAACAAAGATGAAGTGGGTCAGGGAGCACTGTGTGGATCCGTGGAAGCCATCCCGAATCACACAATGCCAGACAGAGTCGCTTTTGTCTCCAGTTCCCTCTCACCCTTGCCCCAAGCAAGAAGCTGGGGGGAAAGTGTATAAAACCTACCCTATGGCACATGCTTTAGACCTATTATTGGGTTGTTGGGAATTAGTCATGGAGCCATGAAATCATCACCCCCAAAATTCTTTTTAGTTACCTTTTAGCCAGTATAACTGATGTCATTTCTCAAAGAGCATGACTCAGTAGCTTGGTCAACCACAGCCTAGCACTGTGGACTTGCTCCACTGTGACGATAGCAGAGGAGGTGGCCAGCTGAACAGAAGCTGATGGCCACCATCAGAGGAGCCCTTCGTGGGAACTTTATACCATATATGTTTTGGTTTATCATTGCTCCATCACAAACTGCCCTAAAACTTAGTGGCTTGAAACGACAACCATTTTATTAAGATTTCATAATTCTGTGGGTCTGGAATTCAGGTAGGGCTTTGATGGGTGATTCTCCTGCTCCATTTAGTGTCAGCTGGGGTTACTCAGTGATAGTCAGCTGGTGGCTGGGCAGGTTCATAGGGCCCAAGATAGCTTCACTCCCATAACCTTGGCATGGACAGCTGGAAGGCTGGGCTCAGCTGGACCTCTCCCTTTACCTGTGGTCGCACGTTCGCTCCACCATGGAAGTTGGACTTCTTACGTGGTGGTTCAGAGCTCAAGAATGAGTGTCCCAAAAGTCTCAGGAATAAGATATAAGACTCCTTATGTTTTAGCCTTGAAAGTCCCAGAACAGTATGTCTGCTAATTTCTATTGGTCAAGAAAGTCACTAAGGCCAGTTCAGATTCAAGGGGAAGGAAAGTAGACCCTACCTCTCAATGAGAGGAATGTCAAAAAATCTGTGGTCATCTTGATTCTGCCTCAAACACTTTCTTTTGACCTTAGAAAAAGAATTTGGTGTTATAAATCAAGTCATTTTTCAAGTCTCTTACCCAATAATGGAAAAAAAAAATAGAAAGAAGATTCTCAAGAAACCCTTACATAGTTCCGAATTTTTAAAAAAAGGCATATTCCTTATTCAAAAGATGTTATATCCCATGCCAAGCTTGATTTCTCTCAGAATAGAAGCTCTAAATTTGGTTTTGTTGGTGTCCCTCTCCCTACCGACGTGGCTTTTAATCCCAGTATGAACTGAGTACTTAACAATATTTAGTGACATTTGAGAGATCCATTAGATGGAATATATGGCTGAGAGTAATTGCACGGCTTTCAAATGGATAGTTCTTGGTGGGAAATTTTACTATTAATCTTGAATAAATCACAGAGAAAACTGATGTTTATGTTAATGGTGGTGGCTCATGCCTATAATCCTAGCACTTTGGGAGACTCAGGCGGGAAGATCACTTGAGACCAGGAGTGTGAGACCAGCCTGAGCAAGAATGACACCCCATCTCTACAAAAAACTAGAAAAATTAGCCAGGCATGGTGATATGTACCTCTAGTCCCAGCTACTCAGGAGGCTGAGGCAGGAGGACTGCTCGAGCCCAGGAGTTTGAGGTTGCAATGACTATGATGATGCCACTGCACTATAGCCTGGGTGACAGACCCTGTCTCAAAACAAAGAAAAAAACAAAAACAATAGAGTCTGTGAGTATTAAATTCTGGGACTCATGCATTGGGATACCTATTCCCATTCCTTGCCTCATGGTCTGCCCACTTATTGCTATAATCATACTCCCTCACATACCACCTATGTCTCCAAAATTCTACATATAAGTTATAGTTGTGGTTTTGAACCACATTACATCTTCCTTGCATATGTGAACAGAAGCCTATTTCCTTCTGTCTTTACATTGTCATTGCAATAAGAAGTCATGTCCATGGTATTCTTTAAGCTCATAAACCTCAGCCATGTCTGCTATGATATTCGATGCATGCCTTCTCCCAGAAATCTTTTCCTGAGAAGGCCTTGCTGGCATTGAGCTTCCTACCATCTAGGCACGTGCAGTTGGAATGGGGAGTGGGCAGGGTGCAGAGTCTGACTTGGTTATTTACTGTTGGGTGGGTTGGGGGGTGAGGGAGTGGTGGTTGGGAGAGTCTATCATCTGAACCATTTCCTGTCTGCTTAATGTTACCATGTCTTCTCCTTGCATGGTGACTAAAGGATGGGACACATGGAAGGTGATAGCTTTATGAGAACTTTGGGACAGTATTCCAAAGAGTGAAACAAATACATTTTCCAATTTAGGGAATCTAGCCTTCCCAGAACCCTGCTGCTTTTGCTTTGTTCAAAGGACTTCTGGATTTGCAGCCATCATGGCCTCCTCTCCAATCCATCCTCGTCTTCTCCACTTTCTCTCCAACCTCCCCAAAATTCTGAGCTAAGAATTTCCGCTCCAATGCCAAGTGTGGTGGCTCACACCTGTAATCCTAGCACTCTGGGAGGCCAACGTAGGAGGATCGCTTGAGGTCAAGAGTTAGAGACCAGCCCGAGCAAGAGGGAGACCCCTTCTCTACTAAAACAGAAAAATTAGCCAGGCATGGTGATGCGTGCCTACAGTCCCAGCTACTCGGGAGGCTGAGGCAGGAGGATCGCTTGAGCCCAGGAGTTTTAGGTTGCTGTGAGCTAGGCTGATGCCACAGCACTCTACCCAGGGTAACAGAGTGAGACTCTGTCTCAAAAAAAAAAAAAAAAAAAAAAAAATTCCACTCCAGATTATGCAGCCCACTTAACTTTTTTCTAGGTATCTTTGAATTGTTGGCAGGATTATAGCATCAGAGACCTTGAGTCCAAAATGGTGCCTTGCTAGTCAGCTGACTTGCTGCAGGGTTTTCCATTTCCATGAGAATTATTGACCTGGGTAGGGAGGATGTGCCTTTGCATAAAGCACACTGTTAAGTATGTGCCATTTTAAGCATGTAATACTAAGGTCATACATTTTTTCTTTCTTTCTTTCTTTCTTTCTTTTTTTTTTTTTTGAGACAGAGTCTAGCTCTGTCTCCCTGGGTAGAGTGTGGTGGCATCATCATAGCTCACTGCAACCTCAAAGTCCTGGGCTCAAGGGATCCTCCTGCCTCAGCCTCCTGAGTAGCTGGGACTACAGGCATACACCACCACGCCTGGCTAATTTTTCTATTTTTGGTAGAGACGGGGTCTCATTCTTGCTCAGGCTGGTCTTGAACTCCTGAGCTCAAACAGTCCTCCTGCCTTGGCCTCTCAGAATGCTAGGATTACAGGCATGAGCCGCCGCACCTAGCTCATTTTCCTAAAAAACGAAAACAAAAAACTCCTCCAACTTCAAAGAAGTCTGTTGGCATAAAAATGATGACTGGTGAAAACCCTTAAAATGATGATTGGTGAAAAGTGACACAGGCTGTCATTTTTGGTAGGTTCTGTATTCCAGGCCCAGTGTTTGGCACTGGTGATACAAAACTAACCAACACATGATCCCTGCTCTGAAGGAACTAACAGTTTAATAGCAGACAGCCATGCAAGTGGATAAATCACGTATCACTCAATATGAGTAGAAGAGGGATAGATGCAGAGTGTTGACTAAGTCGGAGAAGGGAGAGCAGGGCAGGTGGAGAGGGCGTCCACTTAATGCTTGCCTTCCTCTTCGAATATTTATTCTAAGTGATGATGGCTGGACTATATCTACATATCTATATAAATATTTCAACTTCGTAACATGTTTTTAAAATATACGTAACATTCAAATTATTTTTCTGTATTTGAATTGTTTTAAAAATACAGATTGAAACTGTTTATAACCACTAAAGACAATGCTAGCTAACTGTAGTCAGCACATAAAGTCTCAGAGAAAGAGATGTATTTTGGTTATTTACAGAGTGTAAATTAGGAAACTCTAAAAGCTCTTCAAAATCAAAGAGGTGACTGTCTCCCATACTCTCTTACCCCCTTCCCACACAGTGTGGCATTCGCCCAGCTGTTTCTGTAACCAACAGCAACGGGGCGGGGGGGTGGGGGGGGGAGTTGGTTACTCAGGGAAAGTAAACTTCTGGAGTGATGAGGGGTAGGCTCTACTTCCTAGTCAGGTCCAGGCTGAAAAAATTCACTCTGGTCCACTGGACTAGGTAGGGGCACAAATCCCCCTGGTAGCTTTTTGTGCTTTCCATCCTTCTGTAAGCAGGACGAGTAACTAGCATGCATTTATGTATGAACATCTCTACCTAACTGGCAAAGTGATACCGATGTTTTTTTCCTGCCAGAAAACACATTGGATCGAGATCACACTTGCGAGCTGCTACAATTCCTTGTTTGGGAAGCAGGAAATTTGGCCTCAACAGACTATTCGTCTGCCAAAAGCAAGGGTCTGAAGGAGTGGTCTGGGTTATGAAATCAGAAGTGGGGAAATCCTGAATCTTAATTTGGTTGGAGACACTGGCATTCTCCCTTAGGAAAAGTCCCTGCTTCAGTGTCTCCAGACATAAAATTAGGACAATGGCTTTTGCTTTGTGCAGGTGCACTGACTTTAGTGTTTCTAAAGATTTTTGAAAATAAAATGTGATATAAGTATCAGCGAGCCCATTTTCCTCCTTTCTTACCAGGGAATGCCCAGAAATACATACAATGTAGAAACGTTTACCTTCACTCTTGGACATGTGGTCTGGGACAGCAAAGCCATTGCTATAGGGACATTCTCAGCTATTAGGTGGTTCAAATTTCTGCATTCTTTCTATTTGTTCTATTGAGTAGTACATTCACAGGGCAGAATTTATTGTATTGCCTTAAAATGTTTTGTCAATGTACCCAGTAGAAGGTACTTGCTAAATATAGTGACTACTTAATTTTTCAGGGGCCAATGACTTGCTTTCCTGATTTAAAATTTTTGAAGAAATTTTAAAGTGCAAGGTCTGATTCTTCAATCAAGTAGCATATTCTCTTAGCTATTCTGTCAATTTATTTAAGTAGTATAATATCCTTTAACATTAGCAGCAAGATGTATTCAATAATATAAAGCTCCAAACAAAATAACAATAATTTTTAAGTGGGGTGTGGTTTTGGATAATTCATAGCACTAATTCTCTCCTTGGCTGAACAGATCATGATAAGGAAATGCCCGTCTGCTTTCAACGCCCTCCCACCAGGCTTCCCAGCTGGCTAGTCCACTGAACTGTTTGTCTCTTCTGAAGTTATGATGTGACACTGAGTTTGGGACCCACTGTTGGGTCCAAACACTGGCAAGAGATGGAAGTGGTCCAGAGCCAGAGTGAAGCACAAACTTGCTTCTAAGCACACCTCGGCACCCAGAAACTGGAACAGACATTACAGCTGGCACTCGAATAACATGGGTTTGAACTGCTCTGCTCCACTTACACGAGATTTTTTTCAAACACATGGATTGAAAATAGACTATTCGAAGGTGGGAAACCCACCAATCCTGAGGGCCTACTTTTGGCATAAGCAGATTTTGCAGGGCCGACTGCGGGACTTGAGTATGTGCAGATTTTGGAATAAGTGGATGGTCCTGCAACCAATCCCCTCCATCCCCTATACCAGCGGATGACTGTATTTGCCGAGCCACAATGGCTAGGGAAAAGTTTATCCTGACCGTTGGATAAGTTAATATGGGATACAAATGACCTCATTTGCATATTCTCTCTCCCTGTGTTTAATACCCATCACCTTTGAAGTCCTCTCATTTTATTTTCTAGTATGTTTTCTTCTCCTTCATTTTCACAGCTACTATTTTATTCAGCATGTATTTAATAGTAGACATGGTCCTACATACCTCACATATATAGTCTCATTTAATCCTTACAACAATCTAATGAGGTAAGAATTCTGGCCATTTTTACAGATTAGAAAACTGAGTCCTACAGAAGCTGGGTTAACTGTCTCTAGGTCCTCATTTGGGAAGAGGGTGAGGCTAAACTGCCTTCCCTAGGTGCTTGCCTTGATCTGAACTGACACACTCCAGAGATTACTGGTTTAAGTGCTAACTCAAAATCAGCTTGTCATTTATTTTTTCACAAAAGACATTTTTATAGAAAGCAAATAAATTTTTTCTTTCAAGAAATTAATTTAAAAATCTCTACCTCATGTTTGGTCTTTGCAAGACTGCATTGTGTGTGGCATGAGATACACATAGCTTCGTGGTTGTTTCTAATGAAGGCAGGGATGGAAAGTCATATTTGCTAGGTGGGGATTTCACCCCAGCCTTGGGAGTTCAGTTTTAAATTTAACTTGATTCATTTAAGGTTTGAATTTATTTCTGGCTGGCAAAATATGGCTTCCTGGCTTAGAAAAATTCCCTCAAAACAAACTTGAAAAAAGAATCCCACCTTAAATGGCAAAATGAAAAGTGCTACATTTTAATGAGCTCATTGTAAGTGAATTAGAAACATTCAAATGCAATTTACTTTAAAATAGCTGTGGGTGTTAAAATAAGGGACAGCTGGCAGTTTGGAGTCTCTTGAGCCCAGCCAAAGGCAGGTTTGCCCCTATAAAATGTGCTGTGACTTATAGTGTAAAATGTCACATTTTTTAAAAAACAAAAGCTAAGGTTCTGTGTAGAAGAGAAAACACCTGACACTTATATAAAGAGATACATTAAAAAGCAACATGGGAAAACTCTATTTTTTTTTTCCTGAAACAAAAAAATCTGCCATTGAAAAGCAGACTCCCTATTTGAAACAGTTTTCTATCTACATCTAGTTCACAAAACCCTAAGTTTGTGATATCATGGGTCAATGCATAGCTCATAAAAGCCATGTTTTGAAGGCTGTATATGGGTGGAAGTTATGGTTTTGATGCAACATTCTCAGTGCTTTAGATCACATTAACTCTATTAATCCTTAAGGCAAGGCAACTCTAGGGGGTAGGTGATATCATTCTTCCCACTTCATAGCTGAGAAAACTGCGATGTAGAGAGAGATTCAGTGGTCACATGGTTAGCGTGGAAAAGAGGAAGGATTTGAAGCAAGGAACTCTGGTCCCACCGACCATGTGCTAATCACTCTGATATGTGGTCTCTTATTAAAGGGCTCCAGGGAATATCTAAAAGCGATCAGATACTGTAACCACAGAAGGAGAAAAAAGAAATGTTTTTGATAACTAGTTTTTATGTTGCATAAAAGCAGCAAATACGACATTCTCTGCTGTGATGATGAAGTCAACATAACAGTAAACCTGATAGCAAAATGATTAAAGTAGGTCCCAGGAAATGGAAAATACATCAGGATTCTTCAGACTTCTTCATGGGTCACCAATATTCTATAATTATTTGAAAGCTCCCCTACCAAAGGTGGGATATAGAACAAATAAATAATTGTCTTTCGAAAAGTGTACCAGTAAAACCTAAGAATTCAAAGGCTCTGATCTGAGAAAATGCCTCTATTCAAAGCTTTCACTGCTTTTTAATTTAAAATTTTCAGTTTGTAAGAGTTTCTTCTGTGATATTATAATTGTGTTCCTAGCTATTCCTTTTTGTTTTCTAATTTGCCTTTTTTGAACAAGACACAGTTTTGCCAGTCAGCTGGATTTGTAGCACCCTTCCTGCAACATGTGTGCCTTGTCTTTATAGGCATGTGAGCACACACACAAACACACACACGCATACACATGCCCCATACCCTATATGCTCAGCACACTTTATCACCACGCTCGCTCTCTCTCTCCGTTTGGGTCCAAACAAGTATCTTCCTGTCCCAGATTCTTTTTCCCAATAAAACTATGTACTTCCTCCCCAGAACTTTACTTAATAATTTTTAGGGCTCTCATTCTTTTGGCCCCAAAGACTGAAACACCCTCAGTGGATCCTGAACAACCTCTAAACCTCCCTTTTGTAAGATACTTTCGTAAAACATACAACTCTGTTTTACCATGGAAATAACAATTGAGTCACGCAACTTGAATGTTACAGCTACTCAGGAAGAGCTGACAATCTTCAAAGAGATTATGTTAGGAGTCTGAGAGCGTGACTCAACTTCCAGTATGTTTGGCATCCTAGGCAGGAGGTAGGTGGCAGGTAGGAGCGTGGCTGGTAAGTTTTTCATCTGTGATGAGCGCCTGGCATCCTCCAGAACAAGACTCCCATCCTTGTTCTTCATCTCATCCTTCTCCCACACAAGCATCATTCAATTCAGTGGTGCTGTATAGTTAGTCAAAATATTTAAATTTAATGCTATTTAGAATTTCAGTTTGAGCACAATGTTTATTTGGGATAAGTAGATAACTCTGGCTATTCATACATCATTTACTAAAGGGAAGCAAGCACTGAATAAGTCCGCAGAATTACCCTGAGAAGCAAGGGGTGATATTCAGAATAGTTAACAGCTGGTACGACATGGGCACACAAAATCAGAAGGATCCCTTGGAGTGTCAGGGCTTAAGGGCTTAAATTTTTAGTTGCTGGGTTGTGAGGAAGTTGATGAGTGGTAGGAAAGTGGGCAGGGTAGGGGTGGTTGCACTTGGGAAGTTCAGGGAAGCAGCATTTATCAACCAGTTAAGGAGTATTTCAGCAACCATATGGCCACATCACTGGCTCCGGGCTGAGTATACCACCCCGCAGGGAGGTTCATCATGCTCTAACTATAATAGCTGGGCCCCCATCTCTCTGGAATCGTGTTTAACAGGAAAAAGAAAGGCTAACTTGCAATTAACGTGCATGAAAAATCACCTTGAAGATATTTCCTAGCTTACTAGATGATCACCTTCAATAGTTCTTCAACCCAGCGTTCCCCAGCATTTTTGGCATGAGAGACCAGTTCCACGGTACACAATTTTTCCATGGGTGGGGTGGGTGGTGGAGCTCAGGTGGTGATGCTAGTGATGGGGAGCAGAGGGGCTGTAAATACAGATGAAGCTTTGATTGCCCACCTCCTGTTGTGTGGCTCCCCCTCCCCGCTTCCTAAATTTCATGGAAGACAGTTTTTCCACGGGGCGGGGCTGGGGAGGGCAGAGGAGGGTGCAGTCTGGTTCCTAACAGGCCACAGACCAATACCAGGCCTTGGCTCGGGGGTTGGGGACCTCGGCTTTAACCTTATCAAAATGGATTTGTTAAAATCTCTACTGAATTTCAGCCCACTGCATCCCACTTTGGACTGCATTTGACTGGAGTTACTGACCGACAAGGAAGTGGTGCACTGGTGCACACCCCTAATATGCTGAGGGACTCACTCTGGCAGTTGCTACCACCTGTGGGGACCCTTGATGATGTTCATACAGCTTTTCTGGGTGACATATGATGCTCCCTTGAATACTCCTTGAGGTGAACAAGAGGATCACACCCCCCTCCCCCAACACACACACACACACACACACACACACACACACACACACACACACACATATACACACCAGCTCCAGCTCTTCCTTGGGACTGCATCCTGCTTGTATTTCCATTGCAGGGATGTCCTGTTCCATGGGGGGCTCCCCAAAGCCTTCCAGGAGCCTTCAAGCCAGCATTTCTTAACCTTGTCATGCCAGGGCCCCTTTGGCAGGCTGCTGAAAACCATGGACTCCTTCTCAGAACAAGGTATTTAAATGCACAAAATAAAATACATGGAGTTACAAAGGAAACCAATTATACTGAAATAGTTAACAAAATGTTTTTAAAATTTTGTGCTGTAGCAATATATATGCTTCTTTATTGACAGGCAAGATCTAGCTGAGGGTCTAATAACTGCTGTACTTTGAGATATCTGCAACAACAGTGATGTGATGTAAAAAGCCTATGGTTTCTACTGGTGACTAAATCATAGATATTTATCCTACTGCCACTGTGGTTTGTTGCCTACATTCATAATAGGAAAAAATGCTAAATGTCAGAAGCTAGTGAAAATAAAAATATAAATTTTTTTCTCCTCCAAGTTCACAGTGTACTGGAATTAATTCTTCTCCTCCGGTTAAGAAGCCCTGCAAGACTGGGCAAGGTGGCTCACACCTGTAATCCCAGCACTTTGGGAGGCCGAGGCAGGAGGATCACTTGAGGCTAGGAGTTCAAGACCAGCCTGGCAACATAGCAAAACCTTCTCTCTACAAAAAAATTTTAAAAATTAGCCAGGCGTGATGGTGCATGTCTGTAGTCCTAGCTACTCCTAGCTACTTCGGAGGCTGAGGCAGGAGGATTGCTTGGGCCCAGGAGTTTGAGGCTGCAGTAAGCTGTGATCTGTAATCATGCCGCTGCACTCCAGCCTGAGCCACAGAGACCCTGTCTCAAAAAAAGAAAAGAAAAAAAAAAAAAGAAAAAGACCAGGCGCAGTGGCACATCTAGTCCCAGCTATTCTGGAGGCTGAGGCAGGAGGATCACCTGAACCCAGGTGTTGGAGACTGCTCTGAACTAGGCTGCCACGGCACTCTAGCCTGGGCAACAGAGTGAGACTCTGTCTCAAAAACAAAAACACCTGCAGGTTAAGGTCACCCCTAGGGCCAACATCTCACTGGAGGCCTTGGAGGTCACTGCACCCCATGCCCTGGAGGCAGAAGCCTTCATGCCACCCACACAAACCTCAGATCTGCCTCTTGGCACAGAAGTTCTCCCCACAATTAGTTCTGGAAGTTTGGGGCTAGCTAAGAAGGGCAACACCTGAGCGCCACTTGAAGTAGCCCATCCTTTACTGCTGAGGGGCTCTTCCCAGCCTCAGAACACCTGGAAACCAAGTTTTAAATTTCTGACTGCATTGTGACTTCTCCCACAAGCTCTCCTTGTCACCTGGGCACAGATTCCTGGGCAATCTGAGGGCAAAGCTGAGCTTCAATTTTTTTTCATCTGCAGAAAGAAAATACCCACCTCATAGGATTGCTAGGATTCAATGAGGTAATGGCTGTGTTTGTAAATTGCACAGCATTATGAAAATGTGTGCTATTATCATTTTTGACGGTTAGGTCTTTGAGGATCCAGAACAGTCTATACAGCTCTAGTTCCCAAGTACTGGGCACCCCATAAACACCTGTAGAATGAATGTATGAAGTATGCATTTGCACGTGGGCCCACGCCTGCAAGAACAGGCTGCTCCAGGCAATGAGGCCGGGCGCATCACTGGCACCTTTCTTTGCTAACAGGTAGTGAACGCCTTTCTCGCTCTGCGCTGCACCGCACCACAATTCAAGCGCTTCTTTCCAGAGGGGGCGGCGGAGTGGCGCTGTTCTGCCCGGAGCTCGCCTCCCGGTGTCCCCGCCACTGCTTCCGGGCAGGTAAGGGGCGGCGGGAGAGGTGAACGGCCGGCGGCACCGCAGTAGGGCCGGCGGGGAAGGTGCGGGCGGCAGGCCGGGCTCGGGCGCGCGAGGAGGGGCCAGCGGGGTGGGGAGGGGAGGGGCGGGGCCGGCGTCCTCGTCACTTGATAAAACGCCTGCGAGTCTCCAGAGAACAACGGGCTCATTCAGCGGTCGGGAGTTGCCCGCGAGGGGGAGCGGCCGGACGGAGAGCGCGACCCATCCCGGGGGTGGGGCCGGGCGCAGTGGCGAGAGGAGGCGAAGGTGGCCGCGGCAGCAGCAGCGCGGCAGCCTCGGACCCAGCCCGCAGCGCAGGGCGGCCGCCGCAGGTCCCCGCTCCCCTCCCGGTGCGCCCGCCCATGGCGGCGGCGGGGCAGCTGTGCCTGCTCTACCTGTCGGCGGGGCTCCTGCCCCGGCTCGGCGCAGCCTTCAACTTGGACACCCACGAGGACAATGTGATCCGGAAATCTGGGGACCCCGGGAGTCTCTTCGGCTTCTCGCTGGCCATGCACTGGCAGCTGCATCCCGAAGACAAGCGGCTGTGAGTTCTCTGCCTCTTCCCACCCCCACCGGGGCGCCGGCCCGCGCGCGGAGAGGGGAGGGCGTGCCCTGTTCCCGCCCGCCCGGCGCGCCCGGAGTCAGCCGGCCGCCCTACCCTGCCCGGCCCTGGGCTCCGCCGGCCCCAGGGAAGAGCGGGGCAGCGGGGCGCGGCCTGGGCCGGGCGGGGCGCGCCCACCGCCCTGCGCAGCGCCTCCCCCCATTCAGCTCGGGAAGAAGAACCTGAGGGCCGGCCTGGGCCCCGGGAGAGTTTACTTTTTTTTTTTTTTTTTTTTTTTTTTATAAAAAGAAGCGCTTTCCTCCGGGTCTTCCCTCCGGGCATGTTTGCTAGGATCCCGGCAGGTGGCACGCTTCGCTGAGCTTCACGTGTGTGTTTGGGGCGGGGGTAGGGTCTAGGGTCACCGCATCGCCGCTGTGCAGTTGCTGGGAGCGTTGTTCCGGGATGATCCAGGCCTTTCCCAAACTCACGGAAGACCTTGGGTCCCCCACCCCCTCTGCAGACTCGCGCGCCCCACAGAAGTTGGAAAGCCACTTTTCATGTGTCCTGCGTGACTTTCCCGGCAATTCGGGCGTTCCTGCAGGGGATACTTACACACGCTTTTTTTTTTTTTTTAAAGATGAAATTAACCAAGCACCTGTTCGCAGGACTAGATCAGCTGAGTAAACAACTCTCTCTGAGTGGTGTGTCTGGCCACCCACCCAACTCCCCAAAGTGCTGGGCTGCACCCGGGACCCTCTGGGCCCCAGCGTTGGGCGGGCCGAGCCGAGGGGTTAAAGCAAAATGTCGGATCTGAGCCAGGACTTTGAAAACAGGGTTTGGTTGTGACAACTCCCCACCGTAGCGCACCTCCCAGGAGAAAGTGGAGACCGGCACTCTTGGCCTGTCCTTTTCTTTTTTAAGCAGTGTTTGGTTCCCACATGATAGGCCTGTTTAGGCTGGAGAGGGTATTTTGGAGCTTAGTGGCCTTAATCGCAGTGGGGTTGCATTCTTGATCCGTGCTACCGAAAAATACTCTGACAACAAAAGGTCTCTCCTCCCGACCCAGGCCTTTACTTGAACCGAGGTCCTTCCAGGACCAACGGACCGGAGAAAGCAAAGTGCAGCCGCAGTGGAGAGAAGACTTTGTGTTTAGGAGAGGCATATGGAATTTTAGAGCTGGAGGGAACCTCTTGATTTTAGCAGTTAACAACTTTGGAGTTAGTGAATGTTGTGGGCCACTGAATCTTAGAGTCAGATTTTTCTGACAACACCTGCTAGGTGAAGCAAAGAAATTAGCTGGGCCTGTGCAGGCTCCAGGCAGGTGGTCTGGGGCTGTAGGCCTGGCCAGCTGCTTATATTCTGCTTTCTCTGAGATATAATGGCTGTTGAGCTGTAAATCTGAAATGAAAGGTGGCTTCTGTTAACTCAGTGCATTTAGTGTCTCTGAATCCTTAGTGTATGGATATGTGTCCACCCACGTGGAGAACCTGAACTTGGTGCAGAATTGATTGTGGACCGGCAGAGGGAATTCATTCTCTTGGCGTTCTCTGTCTGCATCAGAGGCCCGCTGAAACTGGTGGCTTCTTTGAAATACTTGTTCACTCAAACATTGTGAAGGAGTACTGGGGCAAGAAATATACCTGCGATAGAGATTTGCAAAACGTGGCCATAGCCAGAAATTTCTCTCAGGAAGGTTAGCAGTGTGTTTGCTAAAACTTGTTACTGCTGCTGGGCTTCTCTGGCATTAGAGCCGTGGCAAGTCCTCCCTAGGGTAAGGATAAGCCTGTGATTGGGGTCTGATGCTTCTGGAAATGCTCTTCTTAGGAGCTGACAGAAGGGAGCAACTGATTAGACACTAGGGTGGGGAGATGCCCACCTAAAGAGGGCTGTATCTTTCTCTAGAGCCCAAAGGCAGTAACTATACTCTGGGGAGGGGCTGTGGTTTATGTCTCATGCTGCTCCCCACCCTTTTGTGCTTCAGGAATAGTACTGGTCCTCCCAGGAGAACCAGCACACTCAGGCCATATCACATCAGTTGTCACCTTTGACAGTAAAGAAGGTGGGTGTAAATGATAGAGCCAGTAAGATTAAGATGACAGCTTCTGGTCTTATTCCTAAACTCTATGGAAAAGCTCAGTGGGAATATTTCAGGGAACTGGCAGGAGAGAGACCTGAGCTCAGATTCCTTCTCAGCCTTTTAGCAGCTATTAATTTACTCTGAGCATTAGTTTCTCTGTAAAATGGAGATACTACTGCTTAATAGGGTAGTTGTAAGGATTAAGAGGTAAAGTGTAAAGTGCTTAATGCCTGCCTGACATGGGTACTTGCTGACTAAATGGTAGCTGTTAATGATAAATTTAAAAGCAGCAATTGTGTTCCTCCTGTGTGTCAGGTACTGTACAAGGTGTTTTAAACATTCTGTGATTCTAAGACTGCCTAAGAGTAAAGACAAAGGTTATTGTTGTTTGGGTAATTTATGTTTTAAACTCTCAGTCACATTTATGAAACCCACGTTCAAAGCAACTTAATTTTGATCAGTCTTATAACAAAAGTAAGTTTACTGAACCCGGGACTTTGAGGCAGGAGAAGTATTAATAGAATATTAAAGATGTATGGAAATATCAGACAAATGCACTATCATAGAAAACACATCATAGATCTTTGTGGCTTAAGTTTTCTACAGTGTCATTTAAATATTTAATAACATCTTAAACTCTAGTTAAGATTTTATAACAGAATAATATTGTATCTGAGAGCCTCAAAACATGCTGAGTGTTCCTTAAAGCTTTGGAGACTATAAAACTGAACTAGGTACTATAAAACTTGATCTAGGTTTTTAAGCTGCATATTAAAGAAATTCAGATTCCAAAAGATTATCAGATGCTTGGCTGAGTGACCGAGGTCAGGTTCTGAGTACCTGGGAGTCTTTAATTTCTCTCAGGTAGTTAAGGTTGTGTCATCCCCAGAGGTAGTACATATCTGATGATGACTGTGGATATATCCATCCTATGAATCATCACTCTTAGCTCTTCTGGGAAGAGATGGATCTATGTATGGCCACAGGGCAGAACCCAGAAGGAGGAGCAGATGTCTAAGAGATACTCTCATGGAGCAATTCTGGTTTTCTCCCAACCCCCATTTGCTTGTCTTATGGGGGCTCTCTGATCACTGCTATCTTCCAGTAGCTCTCCAGGCCCACTGTCACTTCTGTTCTATGACATTCTTGACTTTTCTCAGACTTGTGATGTTCCAGCGTTTAAAACCATATTTTCTGAGCTAGTGATCTAGTCCAACTGTCGACCTTTACAGATGAAGAAACCGAAGCTGAAAGTTGTGAATTGTCTTGTCCAAAGTCTCACAACTGCTTAAGCAGAGTCTTAACAGAATCTGGATTTGAACTTGGTATTTCTGACTCATGGTCATGCTTTCTCTAAACGGAAAAGTCAGAAATGCCCTTCAGATTTGGAGAAATTGGCAAGCATTTGAATTTTTGGAAATGTATTAATGCTATACAGGGTTGATCAATTGAATTGTGTGCCATATGGATGGGTCAGGGCTATCTACTTACATATTGGTGCCTGGATTCTCTTCCTATTGTCCCTTATTTCAACTGGCCTTGGATCAAGTTTTGGGTCCTTCTTTGCCAGCCACCTCCCCACCCCCACTTCTGAAAAAGCCCAGTGAAGTGTAACTGTAGCTTGCCAGGGATCAGAGCTGTATCCAGGATGTGTACCTAAGCACTTGCTTCCTTGCATTCATTCACTCAGAGTGCCATGTGGCCCAGGGCCATCTTCCAGGGATTGCTGGGTCACCTTGTGTCCTGAGAGCAGAGAAAAAGCCAAAATGTGCAGGGATACTTAGAAAAAGTCTTAGAATTCTGCAACACAGCAGAAATAGACAAGTTTAATTTTAACACAGTCTAGTGTGAAACCACCCAAGTAATGACAGGGTTGGGGAAAAAGGGTCAAAATATTCATATGGTATAAATAATTTGTTGGGAAAGTCAGGTTAAACGTTCATAAGTTTGCCAGGCAAGGTGGCTCATGCCTGTAATTCTGTCACTTTGGGATTGAGGCCAGGAGTTTGAAAACAGCCTGGGCAACATAACAAGACCCCATCTCTACAAAAAAGTAAAAAACTCAGCCAGGCATAGTGCCACATACCTGTTATCCTTGCCACTTGGGAGGCTGAGGCAGGAGGATCACTTGAGCCCAAGAATGGGAAGTTACAGTGAGCTATGATCATGCCACTGCACTCCAGCCTGGGCAACAGAGCAAGACCCTGTCTCAAAAAAAAAAAAAAAAAATCCTCCTCTCTACTATAATGAAGCAATTATTCTGTGTTCTTAGTTGTATAGACTTAGCATAACGTATTAAGATTTAAGTTTTTATAACCAAATAGTACTAGAACTATGACACGTGGTTCCCTAAGGACCTTGGCTCAACATATTAGTGTGGCATTTTCAAGAGGAACAGTAGAGACAACAGAAAATACCATCGTATACTTACATGACAGGGCCAGTTGTGCCTGCAACACTGATTAGTGCTGAGTCACCCATCTTAAAGAATACAATCATATCTCAACAACCAGTTTAAATTTCCCACCCAACATTACATCAATCTCTTCTTCCTTTATCTGTAGCACATGTGTCTAACAGTTCTGATGGTTTCTGTTTAACTGTTATCCACCATCTTCAGAGGGTGATCTCATCTCTCCCAACTGGATTATGTGAGGGCAGGGGTCTTATGCTCCTTTCTTTGCCTGATAGCACCTAGCATATGCCTTGCAAGTACAATGGAGTCATATCATACACTCAATTTAACTTGTGAAATCAATTCTTTCTGCTGAGGGTAGACAGAGGGAGAAGTCTCTGTTTAACCCTTTGCCCTTCCTTGCTCAGGCCTTGGTGTCTGCTCCCCTATGGGAAGGGAAGCTGTAGCCTTAATGCAAAGAGACACACAAGAAGTCCTTGGTTTTTGGGTTAAGGGCTCAGGTCTCAGCTAAGGGATTTTTATGAGTGGTTTTAAATTATGCTTGGCTTTTGCCCCGAAGGCAGACTTTAGAACTTAGCCCCAGAAATACAGGCTGACCTGCACTGCAGTGGGTATGCTGGACTTGCCAAGGTGGGTGGTTGTTAAAATGAGACTAGATAGAAAAGGATGGCCGTGGAACAGAGATCCTAAGAACAACTTGACAAGGCCATGGGAGTCACATGGGGGGCCTGTGGGGGCACTTGTGAATTGATAGCAGAAGGTTTAGTTCTTCCGGGATAGAAAGGGAGTCTTGGATATATTTAACTCTTGGTGGAATGGTGGGAAGGCTGCTCACCTGTCCTGTGGACAGCCTGAGAGCCGTAAAACGGGCTCTGGGGATCTGAGTAACACTCCGCTCCTGGGAGGATGGTAAAGATTAAGTATTGTAGCAGTGGGTGCTGGACGCAGTGCCAGCCCCTAGCACCTTGTCTTCCCCTTCTGGGTTTGAGTTCAACGCTGCAATCCAGTAACTTTGTATCTGGAAGGAAACTTAGAGCTTCTGAAACCTGGCTGGTCTTCAGGGTATCTACTCAGGAATCTTTTATGAAAGTATGATTCTCAGCTCAGCCCAGATCTATTGCGTCAGTTTCCATAAGTGTGATCCAAGAAGCTGTTCTTAAAGTCTTCTAGGTTTGGGCCAGACGAGCTTTCCTTCTTTACACAGAAGGCAGCATATAACGTTGTGGATAAGAACAGCCTAGAGCCAGCTGGGACCAAATCCTATTCTGCCATTTATTAGCTATGATGTTGCACAGAATTCTTAACCTCTCCGGGCCTCCTTTTCCTCGGCTGTAAAGCCAGTCCTGGCCCAGAGTAAGCATTTTGTGTGTGTTAAATCAATGTGGAAACAGGCTGTGAGAGAGTTGCAGTGGCTGTGGCATGTTGGGCAGATTTGGTCTTGCATCCACATCTTCCGTGCTTCCCAGCCTGTGCAGTACGTGTGCTTTCTCCTTTTGGGTTTGCTTTCCATGACATTTAAGTGTGTGTTCTCCCTTTCTTCCATTCCATTTCATTCTCCAGTTACCATATGTTGGAAAGTACATCTCAGAAGAACTGGGCCTTGCAGCCCTTTGTAGCTGCTAAGCAGTATATACATGCCAGAAAATTTCACTGTTCAGAGGAGGTGAGTGGGCAGGTGAGTGTGCAGGCATGACGCAGTTCCAGGAAGGCAGTGACTGTCCTCGGGATACCCTTGGAGGGTGGGCCGTGCAGCTACAGGATGGGCTTATGGATAAGAATACCAACTGTCTGGTTTCCAGGCCTTCTCAGACCTTGTGACTTTGAAAGCACCCCCTCACCCCCAGCCCTAGAAGGCTGGGTAGCTTGTTCTCTACCCAGGGCAGGGTTGATGACCATTTATTTTTCTTAGTCCTTTGTTTGGCATTAATGTTTGGTAGGAAGGAGCTTGATTGGATCTGATCATTGGCAGCAAAACTGCCTAAGGTTGGAAGGTATGTGGACAAAGTATGGAAGTAGTGTCTTCTTAGCAAGTTTGCTTGTTAAACTGGCATTTAGAATTGCAGACTGATCTCTTGGAACTAAATTAAGAGGCTAATTGTTAATTAGCCCCAAACTGGGGCAGGTAGATGGACCCTTTACCAGCATCGGTCCCTGTCAACCTAATGACATGGTGGGCTGACCACTGTCTAATCTACTGCCGTCTGGCTTTTCTGTTGAGATAAACAAATCAAGATAATTCTAAAAATCCCAATCCAGCATCCTGATTCCGAGGTTGGCGTGTTTGTGGCAGCAGACCCTCCCACATCATTCCCGTGCTGGACTCCACGATCACTCCATCTGATCCCAAACTGGCAAAAGAATGTTTAGAAAATTTCGAAGTCTCTAAAACCGATTAGATGGTAAAGAAGACTGTTCTGAATTAGGGGGAATGGGAGGAAGTACCACTAAAAGCAAGTGCAGAGGGCAAAAACAAGTGATGCGGAGCTGTGGGTATCTGCTTGCATGTTTATTTGTCAACCGGCTAGTATATTTTGCATGTCATATAATCTGAAGCTTTTTTGAAAAACCATTTCAGATGTAGTATAAGAAAAGCCTTTTAGAGAAGTACACTTTGTAAGCCCAGGAGTATGGAAATAAAAATAAACTTCATAGTGATATGAAGAATAAGGAAGCAGTGGGCAATGCCTGTTTGCCCAAGGTCTGTTTGCTTTGTTCAGTGTTTCAGTGTCACTCTGCTTTCTTCATTTTGAAAAGGACATTCATTTGTACTGAGATTGTTTTAATTGTGTGCATGTGTCATGCAAATGATAATAAACGTTTCAGACCCAGAGGGTAGGATGTCACTGAACCATAAGCCTCCTGGACCAAATGACCCCTTTGTCCTTACAGAATCAGAAAAGCCCTCCTCTTTAGGACATGCAGCCATTGGTCCAGTGGTCAGTCTTCTGTGGTCCTGATAAAGCAACAGGATGCAGAGCCAACCAGAGGATCCTTGTCAAAGTGAATTACAGCCAAAGGTGCTGAATGGTGGTCCCCTGGTGTGGGTGGTAAGGAATCCTTCCAGGCCCTGTTTCCCACATACGTCTTGTCAGGTGGTGGCCTGGCTGCCCTACTGACCAGGGAGTTCTATTTGTTTCTTCAGAACCATGGTATTGAAACAAC